>PVKA01036523.1:0-21727 GCA_004027165.1 Ctenomys sociabilis
GGTTCTTTCAGTTTACTATCGTGAGACATTTTCCAGAGCACAAAGAGTAAGAGCATAAACAGAGCCACATGGATTCCCTGAGATGAGGAAAAGAGCTGACAATATAGGTGAAGTATAGCACATAGAGTTTACATAAGAGACTCTTAGAGAAGAGTGAGCTGTATTAAAGTGCTCAGCTCAAGATGACTGTGGAGAGTTATAAAGAAATTGGCAAAAACCTTGAAAACAACCTCCAGAAAAATAGAGTAATAATTCTTTTCATTAACTCTGACAACCAGCAATATAGGAAAGTCTCAGTATTTCACAAGTCCTTGGATAGAGGAAACAAAAGGCTCTTATTATTAGCAAATTACTATCCTTATAATACACACTTCTCAAGTCTAATCAAACAAAATGATCAAACTGTTTCAAAATACTTCTACTGCATTTTATTACAAAAATCCAAAAATATAAAAGCATCAAGCATCCAGTCACATATAATAGTAATTTTTGGCATACACTTGTAATGTAAATAAATAAAAGTATAAGATCTAAAGCAAAAAGTGCAATATACCAAAACCAACTCAGAAGAATCACAAATTATAGATAGATCACAAACATACAAAAATTTTGTCTGAATTCCATGCTATATACTCAAAACTGAAGTAGAATGTGAAACATAAAAAATCTTAACTGAACATCCATATTTAAAAATTTAGAAAAGAAAGCATACTGGGTAGAATTTGCAGAATATTGTCCATTATAGAAGAAAAAGAAAAATTAAAGTTGTAGAAGATAGGCCGGGCATGGTGGTGCATGCCTGTAATCCCAGCACTCGGGAGGCTGAGACAGGAGGATTGTTGCGAGTTCGAGACCAGCCTGAGCTACAAAGTGAGCTCGAGGCCAGCCTGAACTGCATAGTGAGACCCTGTCTCAAAAAGACAAAAAAAAAAAAAGTTGTAGAAGATACTAAACTTAAAGCATTGAGATGATAAATTTAAATATTAGTATATCACATAACCATGGTGACCTAATAAAAAACTTCAGGTGACCTAATAAACATGTAGTTACAGTTCTTTAAAGAGATAAGGACATGAATAGACATGAAAATAAACATTTGAAAAAAATATTGACTAAAATTGTATGAATTTGATCAGCAACATAATTTTACAGATCCAACAATCTGTGTAAATATAAAAACATCAGAAACTCAAAAGAAGGAAACTAAAGACACATTGAAGTCAAATAATTTTAAATGAATGATAGGGTAAATTTTCAAGTAGTCATGGCAAGAAAACATATTACATGCACAAGCACAAAGAAAATAATAGCAGTACATTACTTATGATCAACAATGCCAGCAAGAAAAATAATGAATAGCATCTTTAAATTGCTGGAAAAAGCAAGCTGAAAACAGTTTCATATACCCAGTGAAAATACCTTTCAAACACAAAGACAAAAGAAAGACTATTACTGATGAAATATGAACTAACTTATTGCTGACAGATCTGCAAAATAGGAAGTGATAAAGGAAGCTTTTAGTCAAAAGGAAAATTATAACAGATGAACACCAACGCCTTTGCAAAAAAAGAAATAGAACAACAGGTTTTATGATTGTATCTAGATATCCCACCAAAGCTTCATACACTCTATTAGGAAGGACTTAGCTGAGTATCTTAACTATTGTATGTAAGCTATCTCATTTATAGAATACAGTGTTTATATCTATTACATCTCAAAAAATTATTGTAAATTATAAGTTAAATTATAGATATGACAGTATATGAAATGTTCCCATTGCCATTATAGTCATTAGTTAGATTTACGAGTTCAAAAGTCATTATGCTTATATTTGAAGTATTATTTAATAGCCTTGAAACTTTAGATTATCTAAACCCATCTAATGAATTTTAATGTAGACTCCACATACAGTTGTGTTCAAAGGATGATATGCTGCCTAGAAATATGAAAATTAGCATAGATATTTTCAAAACAATAAATATTCCTGAGCAGACTGTTTTACATACTGAATCATGCTTTCTGAACCAATGAAATAAAAATCTGAATCTAGAAAAAATTCATTCAGTCAGTGGCTTTCAAACTTAAATGAGCTTGAACCATGGTAGAAAGGACCATATATTCAAACATATGCATACACACTAAATTACAATCGGTTTTGTGTTAAAAATTATATAATTATACTTACATAATTACTCATGATGCAACACATTCTGATTTTTTTTACATTTTATTAACATTAGCTACATTAAGGAAATAGGTTGTAGAATGCTGGACTGTGTTGGATTGTGGTGTTGAGTTCAAGCACCTAAGTTAGTTGAATGTCAATGGAGTGCCCACTTTTGACAGGTGTAGACAAAGGAAGGGTTGTAGAAAGAAAAAATCAGGATGTGTGTGTATAGACGGTACAGTTGGGATCGATAACGCTGTGCTTCTACATAATTCTATGAGAGGCAAGATCTGCACTAATGGTGGTTGGACAGGATATTATGTCAGCTTCTAGTTCTACAGTCATCCACTAGGAAAATAATTATTGAATTTTTGATATAATTCAGGTATAAAAAAATAAGATAAGTAAGCAGCTACATTCTTAATTCACTAATAAGAGATACCTGCTAAAATAATATCTGTAAATATAATATCATGTATGCACCTTGTATAATACCAAGACATTATGAAAACAGTTTGCAATGTATTAATTTATCGAATCTGTATTGTTAAGGAGTCTTGAAACTGTCTGATTGACATTTTAGTTCAATAAAAAAAAAAGAAAAGAAATAAAGGGTTAACAAATCATGGCTAGAAAAATACCATACTAAATATTTTTACTAAATGCAGAATTTCAAACTTAATATTAGGGGGAAATTCCCATTGTGTGAGACTGTATGACAATGTTGTCTTTGAAGGATTGATATTATCTTACTTACGTTTTATATGTGAGAAAGTAGCATGAACATATTTGGGCATATTATTATGTATTGACTTCCTTTTAGAAAATCAACAACATGCAAAATTCAGGTCCACCTCATTGATATTTGTACTTCAATAAAACAAAAAAAAAAAATTCAGGTCCAAAAAGCAAATACTCTCAAGCATTTATTTCAAATTTCATTCCAATCAAACTTCATATTTTCAATATTGGATATTTAAAGTACCTCAGCACATTAAAATTCTTTAATTTGTCAATGAGCACTGTTACTCTCATAGGAATGTTTGAGTTTTCTCTTCAGATGATTATAAAATCTTTAGAATGATAAGTAATTTCTACCTAAAGTAAGGGGCTTGAAAATCGGTCTATAAATGTCCTACTTCGGATATGGACATATTCCATTTTATTTCACCCAATTCTATTTATGTTCTGAGTTTAGGATGTCTTATTTCTTCCAGTATAAGTCATCTACCGTTTTGACTGATTTTAAATCAGTGTTGTATTAATCCACTTTCCCATTCCGAAGGCACAATAAATGTTAAAAGTATTAATTTTTTGAAACTACTATAATTCAGCTTTAAAAAAAAGATAGGTATACAGCTACATTCTCTTAATTCATTGAATAGAGGCATCTGCTATTATAGTGTTTATGAATAGAATATCACGTATGCACCTTGTACAACAAAAAACCACTATGAACACAATATGCAATGTATTAATTATTGAATCTGTTCTACTAATTTGATTTGAAACTGTCTCATTGCTATTTGTTCTTCAATAAAATTATGGAAAACAAAAAAAGAACGTCAAATCCTGGTTTTATGAGGAGTCTCCATGCTGACTTCCACTGTGTTTGCACTGGTCTGCACTCCATCAGCGGTGAAGAGGGTTTCCTTTATCCTGCACCTCTCCCGCATTTGTTGCTGATTTATTTTTTGATAATGGCCATTCTTTATGGGGTGAAATGAAATTTTGATGTCATTTTAATTTGAAGCTCTCAAATCACCAGTGATGTTGAGCATTTTTTCATATATTTATTTGTTGTTTGTATCTCTTCATCTTAGAAATATTTTTTTTCATCTCAGATGCCAGTTTTTGGATTGCGTCTTTAAGATTGGGATGTCTGATTTTTTTTTCTTTCTTTGTATGTTCTTAATACTAATTCTTCGTGTGAGGAATGGCTACAAATCATTTTTTCCTACATTATGGGTTATTTCTATGTTCTGTTGGTTGTTTCCCTTGAGTGCAAAAAACTTTTGATAAGATGAGATCCCAGTTGTTGATTCTTTGCAAAAAAAAAAGGCACAATATCCATATCTGACACTCACAACTTAATGCAAGAGAGCTTTAACTTAGCTCCTGGTCTCAGAAAATTCATTCTGAGGTCAACAATTCCTATTGCAGAAATATGATGGTTGAATGACTTTCTGGAATGAAGATACTTATTTCATGAAGAAATAGAAACAAAGCAGGAGTAGGGCATGGTGGTGCATGCCTATATTCCCAGCACTTGGGAGGCCGAGGCAGGAGGATTGTTGTGAGTTCGAGACCAGCCTGAGCTTCAAAGTGAGCTTAAGGTCAGCTTGAACTGCATAGTGAGACCCTGTCTCAAAAAGACAAAAAAAAAAAAAAAAAAAAAAAAAAAAAAAAAAAAAAAAAAAAAAAAAAAAAAAAAAAAAAAAAAAAAAAAAAAAAAAAAAGAAAAGAAAAGAAAAAAAGAAAGAAAGAAAGAAAGAAAGAAAGAAAGAAAGAAAGAAAGAAAGAAAGAAAGAAAGAAAGCAAGAAAGCAGGAAAACTGTACCCTAGAGGAAGAGGGAAGAAAATTGATATAGACCCCAACTCCATGCCTCCATGAGCTATTCAGAGATATCCACAAGTGTGCTTTACTAATATTCAGAGAGAATCCCAAAGCAAGTCAACTTGACAGTGCACCCTAAGCACTAAAATGTTTATTATTTGGTGTCATTATAGAAAATCTTCAAACTATGGGGACATTTGTTTAGTGTTGCTGTGTTATTAAAGAAACTTTCTTTGACATTGGTGGTGAAGTATCTTCTCCCTTCAGAAATGGCATTTTCGTTCACTGCTTATTATTCATTGCATTATTGATTTCATTTTTGGTTCAGAAAATTGTCAGTGTTTACATTCTTACAGGAAAAGTCTTACAAATTGCATCCTTGTATAATTTTTATAACACAAATTAGTTGATTGAGTTGCACCCACAGAGAATTTTAGTTACTTGGGAGGCCAAGGAGTAGGATGTAAGTTAAAACCTAGTCTGGGTAAGTTAGTAAGACCCTGAATGAATGAATGAATGAATGAATGAATGAATGAATGAATGAATGAATGAGGCTGAAGCTTTAGCTCAGTGATAGAGGACCCCTTGGTTTTATCCCTAGAACAGAAGAGAAAAAAAAAGTACTGGATCCAGGTGTCTTTACTATTCCTAAAGCTATCCAAGTTTAGTCTAATTGTGTATACCTCATGAAGTTTTAGTTCTGTTAAAATGTTAAAATAATATGTATCATTTATGATTTTTTAAGGCTTAAGTGAAATATTTTCTAGGAAACATTCGTTGTAGAATTTTTGATGCTTCCTAGATCTTTCTTTATACAATTTTGATTTTTAAGAAATTACCATAATAACTTGCTTGCAAATATCCTCAAATTCCCCAATATTTTCTTATAGTGTAAAGAGTGATTTTGATTTGCATTTCAATGTCATTTTAATGACAAAATTATATTCTTGTGCATTTATTGGTCCTTTATATGACTTGTTTGGAGAAATATTTATATCTCTACAAATTAAGTACCAATAATAAAACCTATAAATTTCTCATCATAGTGCAATTTAAATCTTATACTCTAGAATAGAAACATGAAGGAATTCTCATATAATTTAACCAATAAATTGACCTGTATGTAAACTACCTAATTTTGGGTTATAATAAATACAGATAAGCATTGCGTCCTTATATTCCACTGAGTTTAACTCTATGGGCAAATTTGTGTAAGAACAGAAATCATGCTGTTCCTGTTCACTTTATATATCCCTTCTTTATTCACATTCTTCAGAATACTAAGTGAATATGAACCAAAGTTAAGAGAGATATATACAATAATAATATTCAAATGTCTAATTTGCAAAACTGCTTCCAAATCAATAGAATATCATACTTTAGGGGGATTAGCCTGCCATTTTTTTCCTTTGGCATCTTAACTTGTAGTGATTTAGTATTCTTTCAAAATACTAAAAATTAGCAGTGTTTGTCTTTTTGCTCTGTCTTCAACATTATATGTAGTCATGTGATAGTAGTAAGAACTACAGGTTGGAAGGACTGAAAAGCAGGTGCAAATGTGGAAATTTTAGAGAGAAAGAAGAAAATATACCCACCATTCTCTGAGACATTAATATGAGCTAGTTGTATTAGGTTAAACTATTTGGCTGTGTTTAGTTAAATACAATATTAGCTAACTTAATCTAAAAGTAAATTTGCAGTCCTCTCTATATTGACCACTTTTAATTTGATTTGACAAGGTACCATTTTTTTCCCAAGAAGAAATAATACATTGATCAAATACAATTACCTGCAAACTATTCCTTTGGTTTTCTTGTTGTTTTGTAATTTTTGTATTTGTCACAGCACCTTGCTATGCAGCTTACACTCATGTTTCAGTCTCCCCAGCACTGGGATTACAGGCACGCATCACCATGCCCCTTCTTGGTGAATGGCTCAGGGGACCTTGGTCAGGGCCCATATGGCATGTAGTTCTGCGAACTGAACCTGGGTCTTTGCACTTGCCAGACAGGTGCTTAGACTGCTGAGCTATTTCCCCATACCCTCTTTGTTTTATTTTATGAAAAAGGGTAAAACAAAATCTCATGACAAAATAATACAATAACAATGGTTAACACACAGCATATTATTAACTTTAAAGTAGTAATTCATAGTATAAGATCTGAGCATAGTGGCTGGGGAGATGGCTCAGTGGAATGAGTGCTTCCCTGGCAAGCGCAAGAGCCTGAGTTCAATCCCAAGTTTCGAAAAAAGAAAAAAAGATCTGAGCATAAAAATGCCTCCAATAAATATTACCATAAGTCTTCCTTTTCTGTGAAGGAACAGGCACTAACAGAATAGCTTGTTGATGTATTTTTCTCCCATTTAGCTTCCTTTCTTCTTTTCCATATCCCAGTTCCTTTTTCCTTTTAAACCACTTATTTCCATTTCACAATATATATTGTACATTCTAGATGGTATTACTCTTCCAATTTCTCACAAGATAGACAGATTACAATGTTTACACATGTGAGTCTGATTCACTTCACATAGGACTGTGGTCTCTATTTGCACCTATTTACACTTGGAACTTTAGATCCTCACCCTATTTCCTATTTGCTATTAAATTATAGGAATTCTTTCTTTAGAGTTGATATCAATCTCATATAAGATACTTTGTTTTCAAATATTTTTATGATTTCATAAAGCTGACATTTTTGTTGATTGGCATTATTTCCTGTAAGTCTCTTTCTACTACTTAAAACCCATATTTATCTATTTCATTCATACCTCAGAATGCTTTACAAGCAATATGCTGGCTTTAAAAGTTAGGCATAGCTGCACTCACTGGACAAACCCAGGCCCACTGCAAGTGTGAGACGTTTGCTACGGTCTCTAGACCTCCTCCATCCCTCCTGAACCAGTCCAAGCCCGCCCTGTGAGTGAGAACTTCCACCCTGCTCTCGAGACCACTCCAGATCTACCCAACCCTAGGCTTTGAGAGTATGTGGGAGAGATTTTGCACTCTTCTGCACCAGCTGGACATCTCCTGACCAAGACGAGGCCTGGCCCTGGAGTGAGAATTTTTGTCAGGCTCCCAAAACCACCAAGCCCAGACCTGCTCTGTGAGTGACAACTTCTGCAGTGCTTTTGGACCCCTCCAGACCCTCCTAAGTCCAGGCCCAGTGAATGTGTGGGAGAGTTTCTGCAATCTATTGTACCCCCACCCCATCTAGACCCCTTCAAACCCAGGTGTAGCACACAGGCTTGGGGTAAAACACTGCAGCTAAAGTGCCTGCAGTGAGACTAGGACCAAAAACATAGAAATAATCCAGGAGCAAAACATCTTGCCAGAGGGGCACAACAGATTCACCTACAAGGGGGGCAGCAGGAAGGAGCTGAGCACAGCAGCCAGACCCAAGCCAGGCACAACTGGATAAACTAGAACCTGATATATCAGCACCTGAATTTTAGTAACTATACCAAAGCTCTATACCAAAGCTCACTGGAGAGTGCTATACAAAATGACAAAGAGAAGGAGCAGAATGCAATATCAGGTCCTCAGCCCACCCACAACAAGTGAATAGGACACTAACACAGATGAAATCTCTGAATAGGGTCTGAAGTAAAAAATTAATCTCTGAAATAAAAAAAAGAAATCTATGAATTAATAGTGTCTGAAGTAAAGGAACAACAACAGAAAGGTATAGAAGAAAGGAAAACATCTCAGAATTAAGAGCATCTGAAATGAAGAATCAAATTCAGACACACATAGAAGAAATCAGATCAGAAGTAAACCCTAAAGTAAAAGAAATAACTGCTTCTCAGGAGCACACTGCTAATTAAAATACAGGAGATTAGAAAAGCAATGGATTTTTTGAATGAGCAATACAGAAAATAAATAGATCGTAAGAAGCAGAGTCAAAGACATATAGAGGAACATAAACTCTCAATCAGAAGCTTGCAAAAAATTGGAATGAAAGTGAAGATAGAATTTCAGATCTTGAAGGTGCTGTTGGACCCAGTGAAAAGGTAAGGAAAATAACTAGGATGCAGATGAATCCCACCCTACCCCTGCCTAGCCAGAGTGACCGGCCTGAGACAGTGGGGCTGACTCCAGCAGCTTCCTAGATCCCGCCCCATGCCTAGCTAGCCAGAGTTACCTGCATGAGACAGTGGGGCCAACTCCAGTGGCCTCCTGAATCCCGGTTCCAAGACCTCCCAGTGAATGGGAATTTGCAGGACTCCCCAGGCTTCCCAGATCAGTGAGTGTGGGGTGAGTATAAGAGAGAGCCTTTGGCTTCTTCCTGCATGCACCACCCGGATCGCTGCCACCAAGCCTTCCAAGTGAGTGACAGGACTGAGGCCCCAAAACCCACTCGCCAGCAACTCCCCGGATCCCCTAGCCCAAAGCCCACTGAACGAGTGGGAATTTCCCCGAATCCCTGGGCATACAAGTTCGGTGACTGTGTGGTGAGTCTGAGAGCCTTGGTTTCTCCCTGTGTGCTCTGCACCATCCAGAGCCTCAGGCCACAAGATATCCTAGCCACAGACCTGCCTGAGACAACTCAGACAGACCTGCCTGGCAACTCCCCAGAGCCATTGCCCCCAAGCCCACCACGGGAGGGAGAACTTTTAGTGACACTCCTGGCACTCTATCCACCCCTGCCCAGCCTGGTGAGTGTGACGGAGAGCTTCTGCACCCCTTAGTTCTCCCCTAACCATGGACCCAAAGAGGAAAATCACAGGAGCTACAGCAAAAAGGAACTGAACACAACAGCTACATCCAGGCCAGGCATCACTGGATAATCTCAAACTTAATAGACTGGCACCTGAATCTCATTATATGCTAAGGTTATAGCTACACCAAAGCTCTACACCAAAGGTCAGAGATCAGTACTATACAAAATGGCAAAGACAAGGAGAAAAATGCCATCTCAGTTCTCAAGTACAACAATAAGTGCAGAGGACACTAGGTTAGCAGAAATGAAAGAATTAACAAACACGGAAGCAAAGGAACAATAGCAGAAAGGTATAGAGGAAATCAGAAGAGAATTAATTCCTGAGATAAAAAAGAAATACCTGAATACATAGCATCTGAAATAAAGAATAAATTCCAAAAACATCTGGGGGAAACACAATGCTCACTAAGAAAAAGTGCAGAGAACACTATTCCAGCTGAAACGTAGGAATCAATAGGGTCAGAAATAAAGTAACAACAGCAGAAAGGTCATGAGGAACTAAAAGCAGAAATAATTTCCAAAATCAAAAAAAGAATTCTTTGAAATCATACCATCTGAAATACAGAAACAATACCAGAAATATACGGAGGAAACCCAATTTGGAAGGAACTGCAGAAAAAGAATTAATACCTACCTCTAAGGAAGACATAGATAAAAAAAATTGAGAAGATCAGAAATATGATGGAATCCTGGAATGAGAACTACAGAAAAGAAATAGAAAGAATGAAGCAGAGTCAAAGAGATATAGAAGAAATAAAACATCAATCACGAGTCTAAAAACCATTTGAGTGAAACCAAAAACATAGTTTCAGACATTGAAGACGCTGGTGCACCTAGTGAAATGGTGAGAAAGGATCGCTTCAGAACAATGAGAATGAAGGAAAAAATAATCCATCCCTTCCAAGATGACGACAGGATGAACAATATGAGATTAACTGGCACAATGAGAATGAAGGAGTCAATACAAATGATATAAAAAGAATACGGGCAGAAGTAATCACAGAAAACAGTCCAAATATGAGGAAACAAACCAACACTCAGTTAACAGAAGCATACAGAACAAATAACTTCAATCCAAGTGAAAACACACAGAGACATATAATAGTCCAAAATCCAACACAAGAATAATATACTGAAAGCTGATGGACAAAAGAAGCAGATCACATTCAAAGGAAACCCCATCAGAATTACAGCCAACTTCTCTACACAAATCATAAAGGCAAGGAGACCATGGAGCAGAGTCCTTCAAGTCCTGTATGAAAAAAAAAAAAAAAAAAAAAAAAAATTCCAGCCCAGATTATTATACCCTGCAAAACTCTCTTTCAAGTTTGATGGAGTGAATGGCATATGCTGCAGGATACTAATCAGCTTTTCTTCTGGATGGTTAACAACCTAAGATCACAAGTCAGAGTTGGAGAAATAGATGAAATACTTCCACAGAAAAGAACAACTAAAGAATTTCATGATGACAAAACCAACACTTCACAGGCTACTAAGAGGTATAGTAGAGAGACCACAATAACAAGAACTCCACGAATGAGAATGGAAGGAACCAACTAAACAGGACAGACAATTAAACATGAGTTACAAAGGAGTAAACAACACCAGGTAAATATCATGACAAACATAAGTCAATACATTTAAATTATAACCATCAATGTAAATGGACTTAATTCACGAATTAAGAGAAATACAGTGGCACAGTGGATTATGAAACAAAATCAAAAAATATGCTGTATACAAGAAAGACATTTAAGTCAAAAAAATACATTCCTAGGCTCAAAGTCAAAGGATGGAACACAATACTACATACCCCAGAATCTTAGAAAAAAGCAGGGGTAGCAATTCTGTTCTCAGACAGTCTCAACTTCAAACCAACAATGATCAAATGACACAAAGAAGGACACTATATATTGGTCAGGAGGAACATTCAAGAGCAAGAGGTAACACTCATAAATATCTATGCACCAAACACAGGAGCACCCAATTATGTAAGACAAATCTTAATGGACGTGAAAAAACTAATATCTAAGACCACAGTCTTAACAGGAAACCTTATCACCCCCTTATTTCAAAAAGATCAACCAGACAAAAAATTAGTAAGGAAGTGGCAGAATTGAATCAGACCTTGGAACAAATGGACCTGGTGGACACATACAGAGAGTTCCACACAAACATAACTGAATACAAACTTTTTTCAGCTACACAATGGTCATTTTCCAAAATAGACCACATACTAGTCCAGAGGTCATGCCTAAGGCTATGCAAGAAAATACAAATTATCCCATGTGTATTATCTGACAGCAGTGCAATAAAACTGGAACTAAATGACAAAAGAAACAAGAAAACCCCACTAAATTCATGGAAATGAAACAACACCCTACTTAGCAATCAATGGGTGACAGAAGAAATTAAGAAATTCACCAATGTCTACAATTCAATGAAAATTCAAGCACAATTTACCAGAATTTATGGGATGCAATGAAAGCAGTTCTTAGAGGGAGAATCATAGTTATGAACTCACACATTAGGAAAAGAGAGTGGGAACAAATAAACACTCTAATGTTGCACCTCTGACAACTAGAAAAAGAAGAGCAAACACAACCCAGAGCGTTAAGATGGGAATAAATCATAAAGATTAGAGCAGAAATTCATTCAATTGAGATGAACAGTTCAAAATATCCACAAATTAAAAAGTTGGTTCTCTGAAAGACTAAATAAAGTTGATCAGCCCATAGCCAACCTCATCAAAAAGAGGAAAGAAAAAATTCAAGTGCGTGCAATAAGGAATGAAAAGTGTGAAATCACAACAGACCCAGCTGAAATTCAGAATATTATCAATAGTTACTTTGAGAATATTTAGACTCAGAATACAAGACACAGAAAAATGGACAGATTGCTCGAAAGTACAAATTACAAAACTGAACCAAAAATATATAACAACTCTCAATAAACCAATAACAGCCAATGAAAAAAGAAATGCAATAAAAGGCCTACCAACAAAGAAAAGCCCAGGTCCTGATGGATTCACAGCTGAATTCTACAAGAAATTTATAGAAAATATAATCCCTCCACTCCACATACTCTTCAATGAAATTAAAAAGGAAGCAATCCTCCCAAAATCATTTCTGCAGACAAGTATTATACTGATTACAAAACGAGGAAAAGACACAACCAAAAAGTAGAACTACATGCCAATCTCCCTCATGAAATAGCTGAAAAAATCCTAGCAAATAGAATATAGCAAATCATTAAGAAGATCATATAGCATGACCAGGTAGGATTCATCCCAGAGATAAAAGGATGGTTTAGCATTCAAAAATCTATAAATGTAATACACTATATTAATAGACTGAAATCTAAAAACCACATGATCATTTCAACTGATGCAGAGAATGCCTTTGACAAAGTCCAACACTCATTCATGTTCAAGGTCCTACAGAAAATTGGAATAGACGGACTCTACCTTAACTTGACAAAAGCCATGCATGACAACCGAAAAGCTAATGTAATCCTAAATGGGGAAAAACTGAAATCTACACTCTTAAATCAGATACAAGACCAGGATGTCATCAGTCACCCCTCCTATTCAATATAATCTTGGAATCCTTAGCAACAGACATTAGAAAAGAGGAAGAAATAAAGGGAATAATAATAGGTAAAGAAGAAGTTAAATTATCACTATTTGCAGATGACATGATACTTTACTTGGAAGACCCCAAAAATTCAACCAAAAAATTACTAGAATTTATAGGGAAATTCAGTAGCATAGCAGGACATAAAATCAATACTCAAAAATCAATAACATTCCTCTACACAGATAAGAAACACACTGCGAGGGATACTATAGAAACAATACTTTTGACAATATCACCATGGAAATGAAATACCTTGGGATTCACTTAACCGAGAAAGTCAAAGATCTTTTCAAAGAAAACCACAACATCCTAAGAAAAGAGATTATACAGGATTTCAGAAAGTGGAAAGCTATTCCATGGTCCTGGATAGGAAGAACCAACATCGTGAAGACGGACATACTCCCAAAATTGCTGTACAGATTCGATGCAATCCCTATCAAACTGCCACCAACATACATCACAGACCTAGAGAAATTGTTTCTAAAATTTATTTGGAACCACAAATGACCAATAATAGCAAAGGCAATCTTGGCCAATAAAGACAAGGCAGGAAGCAACAGAATTCCTAACTTGAAATTATACTACAAAGCCACTGTGATAAAATCAACATAGTATTGGCAACGAAATTGATGCAAGGCTCAGTGCAATAGATTAGAAAACACAGAGGCATCGATGAAAACACTCAGCCATCTTATCTTCGACAAAGGGGCTACAGCTACACAAGCTCACTGGAAGAAAGATAGCCTCTTTAACAAATGGTGCTGGAAAACATGGCATTCTACTTGCCGAAAACTAAAACTTGACCCAGTTCTATCACTATGCACTAAGCTAAAGTCAAAATGGATTAAAGATCTGAACATTAAAACAGAAATACTCGATCTCCTGGAAGAGAAAATATTAGGAACTCTTGAAGACATAGGGGTTGGTAAACAGTTCATGAACAAACATATACTTGCACGGGAAACACTTGAAAGAATCAACAACTGGGATCAACTCTTCTTGAGGAGCTTCTCCAAGACAAAAGAAATTGTAAACAAAGTGAAAAGACAACCCACAAATTTTGAAAAAATCCTGACTAGTAAGCAATCAGAAAAAGGTCCGCTCTCAAGGATATATAAAGAACTAAGATATATTACGGCCCTCAAATTTAAAGACCCAATTCAGAAATGGGCATCTGAGATGAATACACACTTCTCAGAGGACGAAATTAAAAAGTCAAATAAATATATTGAAAAATAAATGCTCCACATCGCTAGTTATCCATGAAATGCAAATTAAAACAACACTGAAAAACTATGTCACTCCAGAAAGAATGGCTATCATAAACAAATCAATCAACAACAAATGTTGGCGAGGTTTTGGGGAAAAGGGAGCACTTCTCCACTGCTGGTGGGAATGTAGACTGGTACAACCATTGTGGAGGTCAGTGTGGAGGCTCCTCAAAAGAATAGGACTAGAAATCCCATTCAAGCCAGCTATCCCCCTACTGGGAATTTTCCCAGAGGAACTGAAAACATTGTATCATAGTGATATATTTGTACCTATATTTATAGCAGCACAAGTTAATAGCAAAATCTTGGAAACAACCAAGATATCTGTCATATGAGGAATGGTTGAAAAAAATGTGGTATTTCTATATAATGGAGTGTTGTTCATCTCTAAAGAATGATAAACTTCAAGCATTTATATTGACATGGATGCCACTTGAACATATACTCGTAAGTGAAATAAACCAGGCACACGTGCAAATATCGTATAGTCTCCCTATTATAAGAAGTCAGAAGAAGAAATACAAATAGAAATGTACAATAAATAAAGAATTGAGTCAGATGGTTAGGGCAAACGGAACGGCATATGCTTCAGGGTACTAATTAGCTGTTCTTTTGGATGGTTAACAACCTAAATCCCAGATGAAAATTGGAGAAATAGAAGAGCTGCAAGGCCAGCCAACATTTTCGCCCTAGCCTTTCAAGGTCAGCAAAGACTCAGGACATAGGTGAACCTGTACTGTAACATCATGAAACTCAGTTGTGCCCCAAATTTTCTGATCAAGGAGATTATGAAGACACAGAGGAAAGAGACTGATGATGGGCAGTGTGCCTGGGGAGAGTCACATGGAGTGAAAACTTTCTCTCTAGCTCTCACAGAGAGCAAACTGGTCAAGCATTTGCTGTGGCTCATCCATATGGATGACACAGACAAAGGATCTATAGAATAAGGTACAGGACTGCAGCATAAACCCTGAGGGGACTTCACTGACCTCATCAGAAACAAAAGCTACATCCTTTGGTATATAGGTCTTGATCTACGTCGGTCTTAACCATCCAGTAGAAAAGTATGGAAATCGGGCTTACTATGTGTGGTCATAATAATAAGCTGAGCTGTAAATGGCTATAGTCAACAACCTCTTCAGATAACTCACTATTATTGTGGAATGCTGGACTGTGTTGGATTGTGTCGCCGAGTTTAGGCACCTAAATGGGGTTAATGAGAATGGAGTGCTCATCTTTGACAGGTCTAGACAAAAAAAGGGGTGTGCAAAGGAAGAATTATGATGCATGTGCATAATCAGTACAGTTAGGATAAATATGCCATGCTTCTTCATAATTCTATGGGAAGCAAGATTTGCACTAATAGTAGTTGGACAAGACATTATGTTGGCTTCTAGTACTATGGCTACCACTATGGAGATAACAATGAAGGAAGTATTAGTTATTGAATCTGTGATGTAATTCAGCTATAAAAAATTAGGTAAGTGTATAGCTACACTCTCTTCATTCACTGATTAGAGACATCTGCTATAATAATGTCTGTAAGTATAATATCATGTACGCACCTTGTGTGACACCGAAACATTATAAAAACAGTTTGCAATGTATTAATTTATCAAATCTGTTCTGTTCATTTGTCTTGAAACTGTCTCATTGCTATTTGTTCTTCAATAAAAATGATCATAATAAAAAAGAATTTTAAGTAATTTTGTATGAACTTCAACCATTAATTTTGGGAAGCCTTCATTGAGTTAATGAATCGAATTACTGGCTGTTCAGTGGCATATCAGAAAAATGCCTAACACTTGATAGTTTCTGTTTTACTTATGGATCCTGAGTAAGAAGTGCTGAATGAATTGTAGACAGCAGCCTTGGGAGTTACATACCTTGAGATAGAAGTGAAGACCTAGGTATAGACAGAGAAGCATGTGGTAGGTAGCAAGATATATGAGGGAATAAGATGTTAGTTTCTAAATTTCACAGATAAGTGCAAGAATGATCATTTATAGGAAGACTTCAGAAAGAGGGAGGCCATTTAATTTGCCAAGTAAGCTTTCTAAATTCTTATTTCTGCCACTATGAAGTGCTAGCGTGAGGTACTACGCTGTGAAGTACTAGTGTGTGATGTATAACTGGAAACAGTGACAAGGATGCCTGAGATCTGCTTCTGGTGTAAGAAAGTTATGAATATATTCAAAATGGATTCCAAAGCAATCTAAATTTACAAGAATTTATTATGGCCACATCTCTTGTGTTCCTTTTATCAGGTAGTTAAAAATGTTATTCTTGGTAAGTCATGAACACTATATATAATTATGTGTTGTGTACTATCATCAGAGAATCATTATTTTATTCCTAAAAATTTTGTGTTTTTCCCTTGTACTTTAGCAAGTTATGCAGGCAAATAACCCTAGCATACTTATAAAACAATGTTAAATTAAGTTGCTTCTATTGTGATTTAAACCTGGCTATTACTCAATTGCAAAAAATTTGGTTTACAGAAACAATGTCAAAAGGATATAACAATTATAAGATAAAAAATAAATGTTATTGCAATTTTAAAGATGTCATGATTCTTATTCTCTAAGTTAACTATCAGTACACAGAACTAGAACATTCTTTGTATGATATTTTGTACATCATCCATTTATTACACAAATTATTCTCATTTTTATTTGACTAGTCCATCTGCAGAGTTAAAATGACTCATCTTTATAAACATCAAGTTAAATAGATAGAGCATTTACTATGACATGCTAATTAATATATTTCTGTTATTATTTTCTATCCCCATTTTTTTTGTTTTTCAAGTAACTAATTTCCTTCTGAAGTAAGAGAAAAACAGAAAATTACCTTGTACTTCTGGATAACTTTCAAAGATTTTAGAGAAATTTAGTATTAATCGTAGTAAGTAATAAAAAGCAGTATGTTAAACTTATTGTAATTAAGTTGTACTTGACCCAGAAGCTTAAGTGATATTAAAACAATAGCATGCAAAATAGCATACTAGTAGAAGTAAGCATTAGTAAAATTTCCATGACTTTGACCAAATTCAAGACAAAAGCAAATTAAAGAAGGAATGGTTTATTTTATGACAAGGTTTCATTTCCATGGCCTGCTGGTTCCATTGCTATGACCCTAGTGTGAGGCACAATAATACCATAGGAATATATCAGTGGAGGCTTTTCAAGTCATGGTAGCCAGGAAGCAGAGCCAGACAAAAAGAGTCAGAGAGGTAAGTACTGGGCAAAAAGTGCATCCTTTGAGATCATACACTTCAGGCTTTCTTCCAAGGAGACCCCACATCCTAAGTAGTCACCACTTCCTAGAAATGTCATCAAATTTTGATTTCATCAATAGATTAATGAATAATGATTATTGTATTACTCATAGCCCTCATCATGTAATCACTTCCACAAAACCTCTTCTCTGAACATCACAGATTTGGAAGCAAGGTTTCACCAGATAAAATACAAAGAACTTTTCAGAGCTTAACTATAATATGGTAAGGCAGCTGAATATCTCTACAGGCAAACTAAGTTAAACAGCTATTCACATACCAAACTTACATCTTAAGAAGTAAGGAAGTCAAGAAATATGAATTGTCTGAAAGAAATATGCATTGAAAGAAAAGTAACTGGTTTTATTACAGTAAAAAAGACATTTAAGGGAGACACTAGAGTTCCCAGCATCAACCATTGCCCATCTACAAGCAGCCTAAGAAGAGAGACACCTCCTCTTAGATTTGAAACCTCTTGCCATGCCTAATGAAACCCAGTGATAGGCAGAGTCTCATGGCCCTGTCTCCAGAGCTAGTAACCACCAGCCAAGACTGTAGAACTTCATTAGACAAGTGGCCAAGGGAATAACTCCATTATCTCTCTCTGAGCACTTGCAAACAGACAGTGGAGGAAGACTCCACTCTATTGTGAACAAGGTACAAATCCTGCAGACTATGCTTTGGAGCGGAGCGTTAGGCCCACTGTAGTGAGACTCACAACCAGTCAGAAAGCAGAAGCCCCTATTCTTAGGCCAGACCACGCAGAAGGAACCTGCAGATCTCCTATGGCATTGAGTGAAGACACATGTTTTTGTGGGGTAAAATTGAATTTTAGTCCCATTACCACCAGCTAACGCATGGGTCTAAGCAAACCCCTTAAATTATGCATGTTTAACAAATGTGAGACTCAGTTGTGCCCCAATTTAGTACCCAATATGGTAGGACAAGGGAATTCCTTAAGCAATAATACTCCAACTTTTGTTAAGAAAAGTGTATAGAATTACTCCATTTGTTG
Source organism: Ctenomys sociabilis (assembly GCA_004027165.1). Lineage (NCBI taxonomy): Eukaryota > Metazoa > Chordata > Mammalia > Rodentia > Ctenomyidae > Ctenomys > Ctenomys sociabilis. Next base: position 18,650 of record PVKA01036523.1, read on the forward strand.
AGGCCATGGCAAGGCAGTATCCAGATAATATTCACCTTGAAACTTGGTGCATAACTCTGGAAAGAGCCTGTCTGTGAACAGAGCTTTGGAATGGACACTATCACACATTATCTCAAGAAGACAGTGTATTAATCTGTTATTCCAGTCAGAATCATCTAGGATTGCTTTTAAAACTCAGGAGCAGGGCTGGGGAGATAGCTTAGTAGAATAAGTACTTCCCTGGCAAGCACAAGGATCTGAGTTCAACCCCAGTTCTGGAAAAAAAAAAAAAAAAAAAAAAAAAAAAAAAAAAAAACCTTAGGAGCCTGAATTTTAACTTTTCTGTAAGCAGTACCACTATGGTCCTTGGACCTATTCCACTGATGTTTGCACTGGTGGTGATGGACCATTGACTCACCATGTGACACAGAATTTTGGCATTAGTGGTCACCAGAGTGGAATAAAAAATTGGGCTGGGCTTTTCATTGTGATTCTGGCCAGAATTGGGTAGAAACCCATAGAGCCAAAGAACAGGCTGTGACTATAGCTAAGACAATTGAGCATAGACATTAAGACAAAGGAAGAAATTTATGAGGAAGAACTAACTTTTCTATGTACAGCTTTGGTTAGTGAACAGCAGCATAACAAACATAGATTTAGAATATACTGTCACTAAATTATTCACTACAGCTTTAAATATAGCAGCATATCAATACTGGACTCTGTCAAACTGGGTGCCATTTAATCCTAGAAAGACAAGCACAAAAACCCAGAGTATGAGGACTATACATAATTGCTAAACCTTCAGTGCACAGATAATGTCTTGGAGGGAGAAATAGAGTATAGCTCATTTGGAGAGAACTCAGTCTGCATGTGTGAAACTTTTCAGTTCTTGGCACTATACATACAAAAATGAACTTACAAAGAATCATGTTATCATTTGGCATGTGCAACCAACAGATCAGGAATAAGTATGGGTGACCTGTCACATGAAAAATTTTCTTAAAGGAAACCCAGAAAGCTTCAGGAAAACATAGAGAAAATATTTAGTGCTAAGAAAAAAGAATATGACAAGACAAAAGTAAACAATTTTTAAAAATCAAAACAAAAATATTTGCGCTTAGAGTTACACTAAGAACAATTAAAACTCTAAGAAAATGCAGCAGTATCATAATCAGTCAAAATTGAAGGAATAACTAATGTGCTGAAAGAGTGTTTGAAACTCTACAGTTGGATTGGCAAGAAATTTAAATAAACAGGAAGAATGAAGAAAGTGTACAGGAATCTTGAGATGTTACATGGACAAATACTTCAGTTATTACTGTTCAAGAGAGACCTCAGAAGTAAGCAGAAAGGTCACTCAGAAAGATAATAATAGAGAACTTTCCAAATGGACAGGAAGATAAAAATGTGAGGGAAGAAGATCAATGTTCACTACCAGATTTGCCTCAGTGAAGTATAACCTAAGACATGCTTAATTGTGCTCTGAAGGCTGAAAGACAAATAGAAGACTATAAATTCAAAAAGAAAAAATAATTATTAAGTTTCTTAATTATCTGAAAGCATTCTTCTGAGAAGAAAACAGACCAGCAGGAGGAAGTGTCATTAAATTTAACAGTACTGAAGAACACAAACTAGAAACCAACAATATTGTACTCAGCAAAAATATTCTCTAAATTTTATCTAAGGCAAAGGGAACGTGGAAAGCAGGCGCCAAGAAAGTAACAACTTGAGACACAAACAAAAGCAATGCTCTTTTCAGCTTCACAAAGCATTGCTCTTGACCTGTGACAAGTAAGATTCAGGGGCTAAGGTACATTTAGGATTATTTGTTTTCTTCTTGTACATATTCAGCTTGAATATAAAAGAAGTTCTAACCTAAGTTTTCAAAATATATTCATATAAATATATGAGGATTTCTAATAAAAAAGTTTAAAAAGTCTAAATTCTCAATTTTTGCAATTAAATATCCTAGAGTCCAATAGGCAGATTGGTTTTTGGAGCAGCTTGAGAACAATTCGATGGCTGAGCGCTGCTTGGGCGCTGGGCACAGCTACATTTCCGCTCTCCGATGGGATTTCTCGGCCCCAGCTGCGCCGTCCTCCTCCTCTTCTTCCTCCTCTTCGTAGTGCTCTTCCCCACCTTTGGGGCGGTTGTCCTCTTGGACTTCTGGCTCTTCTCCATCAGGGTTTTTATCATCAGCGTTTTCATCATTTTCCCCATAGGTCTCCTCAGCGTTACGCTCCAGTTCCCTTTTTTTCTCTTCAGTCAAATCTTCCTGAACCTCCTCTTCTCCCTCTTCCTGGTACTGCTCGTCCACATTATCCTCCTGCTGGTCTGGATTTCCTGCCATCACCAAATTCTCCCTCATTTCAGCCTCCGCTTGCTTTTGATCATTTTGTTTTTGTTCTTCATTTTCATCGGGCAAGTTTTCTTCTCTCACTTGCTCAGCTTCTTCAAATTCATCTTCACCTTGATTATTTGGGTCATCTGCTGGGTTTATATCCTCCATTGCTGCCCTATTTGCCTCATCCTCTGGATCAGCTTCTCAGGACCCTTGCTCACGGGGCTCATGCCGGTTGCCGAGGTCTCCTTCGGCTTCATCTTGGTGCTGGTTTTCTCTTTCATAGGCACCTCCTTCCTCTTCTAGAGGGAATGTGGCAAAATGCTGGACAGTTTAAGACAATGGCTAGTCTACTACTTACTGCCTTTGAGGTTCTTCTGTGTAGTTCTGAAATTCTCTCCAGCCCACACCCTGGGATGAAATCTTTGTACAGAGTAACATGCAGTTAGAAATCTATTTTGTCACACTATTCTTCAATTTTTTTTAGATCTGTTAGAAACATATATGAGATTACTTAAAGTTGCAGTTATTTTGCTTGAATGGAATGTTGAACATCAGATAGCACTAAAACTCACATGGAAGTATCTTGAATTTGAACAGTCACTGTTTAAAGCAAGGTATGCATCTTAACCTTTTTTAAGGAGTGAGGACAGACTAATTTACTGGGCACGTATGGTATTTTCTATGTGAACACCTATTCACAATATGTTCTTGGAACTCACCTAGCAGTATGTTTATTTCAGTAGCTGGCTCTT
>PVKA01036524.1:0-21716 GCA_004027165.1 Ctenomys sociabilis
TTCCCTGGCCTCTCTTTTTTTTTTTTTTTGAAAAAGGGAAAGGAGCTTCATTACATTGGAGGACACAGAATTTGGAAAGATAAAGAATTCTCTAGACAGTGTTTCTTGAATGAACAAACTAAATGAAAAAGTATCTATAATAATTCAAGTAAGGCAGCTAGGGAGAGCTTGGAGGTCTAAGCGCCTGCCTGGCAAGCACAAGGACCCAGGTTCAATCCCCAGTACCACATGCTGTGCCAGCCCCACAGCATGGAGTCCAAGCTATGTAGTGAGAACCTGTATCATGTAAATAAATGAATAAATGATTTTTTAAAAATTAAAATAAGCAGGTTATTGACTTTTTTATTTTTTAATTTAGTATCAGGGATGGAACTCAGGACCTTGAGCTTGCCAGGCAGGTGCTTAAGCCACTGAGCTATCTCCCCAGCCCCTAAGGCAGGCTATTTATTTATTTATTTATTTATGAGATATAGGATCTTGCTGTGTATGCCAGCAAGAGGCTGGCAGTTTTTTTTTTTTTTTTTTTTTTTTTTTTTTTTTTTTTTTTTTTTTTGGTCTTTTTGAGTCAAGGTCTCACTATGCAATTCAGGCTGGCCTTGAGCTCACAACAATCCTGCCTTAGCCTCCCAAGTGCTGGGATTACAGGCATGCGCCACCACGCCCTGCAAAATTTTTTTTTTTTTTTTTTTTTTGGCGGAACCAGGGATTGATCTCAGGCCCTTGGGCTTGCCCGGGAAGCACTTACTCCACTAAGCCATCTCCCTGGCGGCAGTTTTTTTTTAAAAATTGCTTTTTTTTTTCCCTGGTGTACTATAAATAACATAATTAGGACTGTCATATCTATTAGGGTTTAGAAAAATAAAAATTACTACCTTCCATATGTGTGCCACAGATAAAATGGAAAACTTTTTTTTTAATCTTACTGATTTATTTGGTACAGGGTCTCTCAACACAGCTCAGACTCATAGTGATTGTCCTGTCTCAGCCTCCCCAGCACCGGGATTTACAGGCCTGTGCCACCATTCCCAGTTTCAGTGGCCAACTTAGCACAGGGCCAGCATGGCATGTGGTACCAGGGATCAAACCCTGGTCCTTGGATTTACCAGGCTAGCGCTTAGACCACCAAGCTATCTCCCTGGCCCTGCTTTGGTTTACTTTTTTGTCTAACTCTACTTTTTAGAACAGTAGAAGACAGCCTTTTACTGATCATTTGGCTTATACATTTTTTTTTTCTGACCTGCAGAAAGTTGTATCATAAACACTGTCTAGACTTTTCTTTCTCATTCTCTTTTCTTCTGTTAAGATCTCACTGTGTTGTTCAGGATGGCCTCAAATTTCTCTGCTCAAGTGATCATCCAGCATCAGCCTCTCTAGTAGCTGGCACATGGTGCATGCCACAATGCCTGGGTTCTAGTGTGACCAGTGTGAAATGCCCCTACAGAGACAGTGCTCACAAAAGCAATTAACTTCTTTTTTTCACTTCTCTCCCTGGTCACAGATGCATTTATTTATTTAAAGTATAACATTCAATTTATTATTTCATTCTCAAAAGAGTTTTCTTCGGTCCATGAAGACCCAGCTCCCTTTACATGGGTGGAGGTCATGGGGCAGCACCAGCAGGTCTAAGTCAGGGTGGGGGAATTCAGTCCTTGCGGGCTTCACGAGAGCGATTTCTGCCCACTTTGCTGTGAGTTGCACAACTCACACAGTAATGCAGTTTCACATACAGCTTGGGAAGCACATGACCGTCAAAGACACTTCGGAAATGTCCCTGATGGCGGCGGCCTCCACTATGTTCCGAATGACAAATTTCTTAAGGGCCTTATCCTTGGGTACGCACCAAGCACAGTTTATGCAGCAAATAGGCTTGCACATGACTGCGGCCCTTTTTGGCATGACCATTGTTCCTTCTTTCTTTGTCATCTTGGAAAGAAGGACCCAAAAGAGGCACAGATGCATTTATTGCGTGCGTTTGATCAGTGTCTTAGTCTGTTTTATGCTGCTGCAACAAAACACCCAAGACTAGTTAATACTTGAACGGAAGTTCAGCTCTTCCCATTCTGGAAGGCAGGAAGTCCCAGACATAGGCTTGGCCATCTGGTGGGGGCTTCTCTGTGCTTCCTGGATGGCATCCCTATGCTGGCCCCCGCAGAGGGTGGGACACGTGCCCACATGGTGGGAGACTGGAGGGCAAGGTGGCTGTTTGCTGTGGGAAGTCTTCCAAGAACTTTAATCCAGCTAGGCACATGGAGGCACTCCTGTAATCTCTGCGCTTTGGGAGACTGAGGGCAGAATTGCAAATTCAGGCCTGGACTGCTAACTTACTTAGTGAGACCCTGTCTCAAAACCATCACTGCAATCTCTGGACTCAGTCCCTAACCCCACACATAAAAACAAAAACAAAACAAATAAATATATAAACAAAAAAATCTACTGTCTTAGTCCATTCATGTACGTGGACCCCCGGTAGCTCAGTGCCTCTGCAGAGCTCAGCCCCTCAGTACTGTCCCATAGTACGAACCTGAATTTCGGCCAGTACACATTGGTCCTGAGACAGGGGCCTTTCTTTTGAGCTGTTTAGGTTCCCTGTGAAACAAAAACTGGGCAACAGGCCTCCATTTTGTCTAAGTTTTTTTTACCAGCTCATAAACTATAAAATTGAGGAACTACATAAACAAATCTAGGAACTGGTTCTTCCTGTAGGGCGAGAAGGGAGAAGAGCAGATTGGAAGGAACCACTCCTGAACTGATGAGCAGATAAAAACCAAGCAGCCAGATGGTTACTAAGTGCTTACAGCCAGGTGTTTTTGGGTTTGTTTAGTTTTTTGAGACAAGGGCTTGAGACAAGGCTGGCCTCCTACTCCCAGTAATCCTCCTGCCTCCGCCTCCCAAGTGCTGGGAAGGATTTGCTAAGGTTTTTAGAAGGGAAGCATTTCTCTGCCTTGTAGCCTGTTAGGGCCTCCAGGCATAGCGGGGCTATGAAACTGGTCTTGGTACTGTCTCACTGATCCACAGCTGCCACCTGGCCCAGTGGCTCCATGCAGGTTCCTGCTTCAGTGCCTGAGGATGAGAGGGACCTACATTTACTTTGGGGACTTGGTGCAGAAGCCATCACACCCGTGGAGATGTCTGTCTGTGGCCTCTAAAGGGGGTTGCTGGTCTCTTGTGCTCCAGGGATTCCCAGAGTCTGTCAGAAATTCCCTCCTGAGGGGAGGGAAGGCAAAGAAAAAAAGGCAGGGTGATAAAGGAGAAATGAAGACCCCGGCTGTGGTGGCTGTGGTGGCACACCCTTGTAATCCCAGTAGTCTGGAGGCTGAGACAGAAGGATCTCTGTGAGTTCTCAGCCAGCCTGGACTACATAGTCAGACCCTGGCTGGAAGCAGAAATAAAAAGGGAAAGGGAAAGTGCAAGGAGGGTGACGGAAAATAGCACTGAGCAATGGACCTGGCACTCTGAGGTGATCGATGTGTGTGGGGTGAAAGCCACCTCCTTAGAGGTACACACCCCACTCTGTTTCACAGAGGAGAGACCCCGGGCCTGGGTGGTTATGTAGTTTGCCACAGGGTAGCAGACCTGGGAAGTCTCCAGAGAGCCTGTCTCTGACTGCCACCCCTCCTGTCAGGGTTGGGGCTATACACATCCATCACTGCACTTGACACCCACGGCAGATGTCACTCGAGAAGTGGCTACTTTAACTGGGCACATTGCTGTCTCTGACAGTGTTGGGGACCACATGGAAGGGCTCGAGGGGTGGACCTCAAGCTCGCACGCCTCCCGCATGGATCTCCTTGGGACCGCAGAGCCCCCTGCACGGCCCACGCTGTGGATGTGGGTGCAGAGTGCTGGCCCTGCACTCGTAGGGGCGCGGAGAGGGCTGCCAAGTCAGCGTGAAGTGTGGGGCTCTCCACAAGCAGGGCGGCCCAGGCATCCAGACACTGAAGGGTGAACGTGCAGGTCCACTGAGACCGTCCAGGGAGGAGCTTCTCCAGAGGCTGTGCGGTAGTTTTCCACTGCTGTACCAAAGTGCTGAGGTAAGCAGCTGTAAAGAGAGAAGGGTTACTTTGCCTCACAGTTTTAGGGCACACCAACCAGCCTACGCCTTTAGGCCTGTGGAGGCACTCCTTTCTGACAAGGAAGATGTGGTGGAGAAGAGCCTCTTCCCGCACTCCAGGCGTAAGGGAGAAAGACAAAGGGTCAGGACCTCACGCTTCCCTTCAAGGGCGCCCCAGTGACTCATGGCCTCCGCTAGGTCCCACCTGGAACTGCCAATGGCACCATGTGCTGGACCACACCTTCTGCACAGGGACTCTGGAGCCCCCATCCGTAGCCCTCTGAGCGGGCTCCTGGGAGCCTGGAAGCTCCGTCTTGGAAACATGAGGCTCTGTCCCTGAGCCAGTTGTCCCCTGGGAGGGCTCAGCAGTTCCCTCTCTCCTTCCAGAGGCGTATGCATGCGGCTGTGCTGTGGGGCCTGCTGACACCCACCTGCTCACCAGTAGTCTTGTGTTTGGAGCTTTGTGCTCCTGAAGTGAGACCTAGTCTCGCAAACTTGAGGGAAGTGGCATGTGGCTCTTGTGTGACCAGCAAAACCCTCTACTCCAGTTGTGGCAAACTTTGAAGCCTGGTATGGAGAATGTAGCACAGGAAGTGATAGGATTTCTGCAAGACAGGGTCTTGAGTAATCCAGGCTGGTCTTGGAGTCAGGGGATCCTCCTGCCTCTGCCACCCAAGTTCTGGGATTACTGGTGTGTGCAACCACACCTGGCTTGTTACATGAGCCCCCCCCTTGGCCCTCCAGGGTCTCACTATGTAGTTTGGGTAAAGTGGTTCTTTACCTAAACTCCCCTTGGGGGCTGGGGAGATGGCTTAGTGGAATAAATGCTTCCCTGGCAAGCACAAAGGACTTGAGTTCAATCCCTGATGCCACCAAAAAAAAAGGAGGTAGGCTGGCCTTGAGCTCACTTTGTATATTCCATGCGCATTGGCCTTGAATTCCCAGTGACCCTCCTGCCTTAGACTCAGAATGCTGGGATCACTGGCATGTGCCACTCCTGCCTGGCTTGTTACATGAATTTTTAACTGCAGTTAAAAAAAGAACCACTTTACCTAAAGATACAGCTGGAGGTGTAGTCTGTGGTAGAGCACTTGTCTGACATGTGCGTGTTCTTGGGCTTCATTCCTAACACTAGGAGGAGGGGAGATAGAAATTTTTCTAACATACTGAAGTGGGCTTGGGTGGTCGATGGAGCTCATGCTTTGCATGTGCGACAGGCCCTGGGCTCCATCCCCAGCACCATATAAAGAAAACCAAACCCCGAAGTGTATGCTGAATTCTCTGGCCTTCTGTTTCCCCTCCTAAATGGCTGCAAGTGCTTCTGTGATTTCTGCCACTTGTGTGGCACTGCGCAGCACTTCTTAACAACTGCATGTCACCTCTGTGTGTGATGCACTGTCCTTAGTAGGAGAGATACTGCAGACCAGTGGCCTCGGTAGCTTTCACAAGCACAAACGGTCATTGAATGTAGATGCAATGGAAGAGGACCTCCCCCCCTGCCTCCACATGCCACAAAAGGAGACTTAGAGCTGTATGCAGAATTGAAAGTGGAAAACTTCCAAGCCTTTTCCTGCACAGACAGCTGTCAGGATGGGCGAGCGCGAGGTCCTAACAGGTCCCACATATGAAGGCCCCCGTGGTTCTCTACAAGATGGTTCTAAGAAGCAGGTGGAAGATGCTTCCCAGAGTGGCCTGAGTGTCACCTGAGTGGCCCTGGGGATGAGCGGGGAGGGGTCAGGAGCAGCCTGGTCCATGCAGTTCTCCAGGCTGTTAGTCTCTGTGAATGCTGGGGCGATGAGACAGCCAGATTCCAGAAAAAGGCCCCAGCACACTTGAGGATTTAGTATGGGCAGAGGTAGAGTAATGAACTTTTTTTTTTTTTTTTTTTTTTTTTTTTTGGTCTTTTTGAGGCAGGTCTTACTATGCAGTTCAGACTGGCTTGAACTTACTGTGTAGCCCAGGCTGGCCTTGCGCTCATAGCAATCCTCCTGTCTTGGCCTCTTAAGTGCTGGCATTACAAGTGTGTGCCACTAACCCAGCAGGTAAGATAATAAATGAGTGGAAATAAGATTGATTTAAAATTTTTTCTGGTACTGGGTATCTAACTCGGGACCTCTGACAAGCTAGTCAAGTACTCTGCCTCCAAGCTGCAGTCATTGCCTTTGATTTTGACACTTAACAGAAGTTAGTTATTTTTTAAACTGTGCAGTGACATGGAGTAAAATAAATCTGTATCTGTATCTTATAATGCACAACAGGATTATAGTATGAAAGGCTCAAAATTAATGTAAAAGTGAAACAAAAAGTACTGGAAGAAAAGCATGAGTGAATGTGTTTTTCCAGTATTAGGAATCGAAGCCAGGACCTTTGCACTGAGCTGCATCCCAGCCAGTCTTTTTTCTAATTTTTTATTTTTAAAATTTTTTTCTTAAAACTGGCAACATAGCTCAGCAGACTAAAGGTCCTGCTTAATCAGGCATAGGGACTCGGGTTCAATTCTTGGCATACCGTGCTGGCCCCGCCCCAAGACACGCTGAGGCAGAGTTTGAAATGGCATGGTACAAACTGGGCATCGTGGCGCAGGCCTGTAATCCCAGCACTTGGGAGGCTGAGGCAGGAGGATTGTTGCGAGTTCGAGACCAGCCTGAGCTACAAAGTGAGCTTAAGGCCAGCCTGAGCTGCACAGTGAGACCCTGTCTCAAAAAGACCAAAAAAAAAAAAAAAAAAGAAAAAGAAATGGCATGGTGGCGCACGCCTGTAATTCCAGCATTTGGGAGGCTGAAAACAGTAAGGATCACTATGAGTCCAGTCTGTCTAGTCAGACCCTGTAGACCATGTACTAAAAAAAAAAAAATTCTTGGGTCAGGGTCTCGTGTACTCCAGGCTGGCCTTGAATTTGTGGCTGTCCTCCTACCACTGCCTCCCGAGTGCTGGGATTAGAAGTGTGTTCTTAATTTTTTACTTGGTGACATAGTCTTGCTAAGTTACTCAGACTAAGCCCAAACTTTCACTCCTTCTGCCTCAGCCTCCTGGAGTGTCAAGATTACTCACATGAGCCACTGTGCCCAGCTATGAGTGAGATTCTTTGTAGCTTTAAGATGAAGACTCCTTCTGACTATGAATCAAAGCCCAAATTCTGTCAAGATTTAAATTATTTTGATTTAATAGTCATGAAAAACATTCGCCTGACATACATAATGACAAAAGACAAAACATTTGCAGAGCAGAATTGCCTGGATGTTTTAGAGTGACAGGAAGCTGCGGTGAATAGTGTGCTTCCTCTGCTTAAAAGGAGGAATGGGAAGGTGTGTGTTTGTCGATGGGCACTCTAGGCATAAGTCAGTAGTCAGTAGAAAAAGCTACTTGTGGCATAAGGGGGACAGGACATCAGGTGACAAGTTGGCAAGGAGACTTTCATGTATGTTTTATTGTTTTGAAACTATGTAAACGTGGCCCTTGCTTTAGAATTATCCACAAGCTAAAGACAAAAGGAAGGGAGCAGGGGGCCAGGGAGATGGCTCAGTGGAATAAGTGCTTCCCTGGCAAGCACAAGGGCCTGTTTTCAATCCCCGGTTCTGTCAAAAAAAAAAAAAAAAAGGAAGGGAGCAGCGTGGTCTCCCGCCAGTCCTGCCCATGGCGCTGCTGTGCTCCCCTCCCAGCAGCCCATGCGTGGTCACCTGCCACCCGTCACCTCCAGAGCCTGGCTTAGACAAATGCAGTGAGCGCGGACTGAGCTTTGAAAGACAGGTGCTGCTGTACTGGTAGATCAGCAGCAGTGATGCGGTATGCGGCTGGAGCAGTATTTTCCATTTTTCTGCACGTTTATATGTTACATGCTGGCAAGGCAGTCGTGCTGCTCACCAAAGTACCTCTGTGTTGGCCGTGTGTGCTGTTTTCCTCTGGGAGACTTGGGTGAAGCCCCCTGTGCAGGCCAGCTCTCCTCAGGCTTTGAGTGCACTGACTCGACCCACCATGGGGACACTGTCGGGATTCTTCTTATTTATTTTTTGCCAACAGTGTAGTGGAAACCAGATTATTTATTTGCATTTCCATGTGACTGTCTTTATCAGTGGTACATGTTTTGGTAACAGGAAGTGTCACAAAAATAGCTCTGTAGCCTTTGCCATCTGCAGATAAATTCCCACAATATCACCCTTTACAAGTTTTGTTTTATTTAAATAAAAAATGGAAGGGAAGTGATTGCAAGAGCAGTTTGAATAGAACCTCAGAGTGGCCTTGGCCCCAGCGGGCGGAGGCCCAGGCTCAGGCATGCAATCTGCACAATGACCAGGTCTCCTCTGCTCGCCCTGAGGAGGCCCAGGACTTGGGGATTCTAAATCTAGGGCTTCTTACATGTTAGATATGCTCTCTACCACTGTGCTTTTAGAACCCATCCCTTTTTTAATATATATATATATATATATTTACTTATTTATTTATTTGGCAGAAGCGGGGATCAAACTCAGGCTCTGGCACTTGCCAGGGAAGTGCTTATTCCCCTGAGCCATCTCCCTGGCTCCCAAAATTTTTAATTTTAATTTTTGAAGAGATGGGGTCTCCTCCCTGTGTCAGGCTGACTCAAAACTTGTGTTCCTCCTGCCCTCAACCTCCTGAGTAATTGGGATTACACTTGTATGGACAAAAGTGTCAAACATCTTGTTTCTTTCTTTCTTTTTTCTTTTTGTATCAAGAATCAAACATAGGACCTTGCGCTTGCGAAGTAGGTGCTATGCTGCTGAACTACATCCCTGGCACCTTCCTGTTTACTTTCAGTAGGTACAAGGTGGCTCACAGTGCTTTATCTGCTCTCCTTGAAGAGCGGCTGGTCCTGCACTCATGTCACACAGCCAGCCTGCAGGTCCTTGGGGAGGAGAAAGGGGCCTTCCCATACTGGCCTCCTGCAGGTCCTTGGGGAGGAGAAGGGGCCCTTCCCGTACTGGCCTCCTGCAGGTCCTTGGGGAGGAGAAGGGGCCCTTCCCATACTGGCCTCCTGCAGGCTGCCTGGTACTCGCTACCACCCAGCAGCTGCACTGGTGTCTTCTCTAGGACAGGACCTTCTTGCCCAGATACAAAGTTTTTGACAACACTGATCTCTTACCAAAAGTAATGTCTGTTTTGTTGGAGCAGGCTTTTTTCTCGCTTTGCTCCTCTCTCTTTCCCTCCCTTTAAAAAATGTGTTCGGTACAATGTCTCAGTACCTACATCAGACTCACAGTGATTCTCCTGTTTTCAGCCTCCCAAGCGCTGGGATTACAGGTGCGTGCCATCACACCCAGTCTCAAGCATGCAGGGGATGAACCCCAGCTGCTGTGCTCTGCCTAAGGCACATTAGTCCACTGAACTATCTGGCTGGCCCTTCCCCTTTCTTTTTTGTTTTATGAGACAGGGTCTCCATTTATAATTCAGGCTGGCTTGAGCTCACTGTGACCTTGCACTGAAGCAATTCTCCTGCCTCAGCCTCCCAAGTAATGGGTCACCTCACTTTTTTTTTTTTTTAGTTAGGGTCTACAGGACCTCAGGTTTGGATACCCGGTGATTGAAGCCCGGGTGCTGCATCTGCTTAAGCAGGCACTTTAATCTGCTGAGCCATTTGGTCAGCCCTACATCTGTTCACTTTGGATTTGATATTTTTCTAGTTTCCTGATGTCAAAGCTTTCTTAATGATTGATTTTAGATCTCTCTCTCTTTCTTTTTGAGCCAGGGTCTCACTATGCAGTGCAGACAGGCCTTGAACTCATTTCATAGCTCAGGTTGGCCTTCAACTCTGCAACAATCCTCCTCGCCTCAGGCCAGGGAGATAGCTCAGCAGACTAAGTACCTGCTTAGGCAAGTGCAGGGACTGGGGTTTGATCCCTGGCACCACATGCCATTCCAGCATCACTCCTGGTTACCCTGAGGTGTCCTCTGAGAGTGGGTGTGGTGGTGCAGGCCAGCAATCACAGCATGGGGGAGGCTAAAAACAGGAAGATCACTAGGAGTCCGAATTGCATAGAGAGACCCTGTACAAAATGCATAAAAACCAAAAGAAAAAGCCCAACAGTGCTGCTGCCTCCGCCTCCCGAGTATGGTTCTCAAGAGAGAGAGCTGTAGCCTGCAGTTGGGGATATTCATGTGGTTTAGGTGGTGGAAACCTATGGAATTTGTGAATTCATACAAAGTTAAGGCTTCGTTTTCAGGAGAAAAGCCATGGCCCACTCACAGGAAGAAAATAATGGCTCATTTTAGAGGGGAAAGGCCAGGGCCCAGTATTTTTTTAACTGGTCATATTTGGACTAGAAACATTCTTTGACAGTGTTGAATCTGTTTCTGAAGGTCAGGTTTCTGCCCCTTATCAACTGAGTCTGGAATGTGCCCTATCTGTACTGGGCTTGGAGTGGATGGGGCCCAGAAAAGAAGCCTACCTGCCTAGGGGGACAGTGCGGGGCAGCCTGTGTCCTCAACCTGCAGTCGTCTTAAAGCACACTTCCCTTCATTCTCGCATACTGCCCCAAGTCCACCTGTGTGGTTACTGACCTCTGGCCCACAGACGGGTCCACTCTGTAGAGGGGTGCTGGGTTCCGCTGCTGTCTCCGTGGGTTCCCATGCTTCTTGCTGGCTGGGAACCTCTCGGCTGGGGCTGGTCTGGGTGTAGCAGGCTGTACCCATGCTGCTCAGCAGGGCTGGGGCCAGAGCTGGCTGGAGCTGCCCCTAATGCCAGCAGAGGCAGGGCTGTGGCCAGAGTTTCTCCTGAGGGCGCCTACTTAGCCACAGGTACTCAGACTCAATTCAGAACTGCTTATTTCCTGCCCTAGGTGGAGCTCCTCTTGACTGGGTCCCAGAAATTGCAGTCTTCTTAAAAATACAACTTTTAATTATGATTTTTTTAAAAAAATGTATTTGGCACAGGGTCTCACTATGCAGCTCAGACCCCTAGTGATCCTCCTGTTTCAGCCTCCCCAGTGCTGGGATTACAGGCATGCACCACCAGGCCCCATCTTGGTGGCTTGCTCAGTGTGCCTGGGGGCGGGGCAAGTGTGGCATGTGATGCTGGGGATGGAACCTCAGTCCCTGTTCTTGTCTGGGCAGTAATTATGATTTTCTTGTCTCTTTTTTACCTTGTATTTTATGTTTTTGTATGCTATCACATGGCTCTGTAATCTAGGGTGTGCTCAAACATGTAGTCTTCCTGCTGGGATTACAGGCATCTCTTAAGTATTTATTTTATTGTATTTTTAAATTTTTTATTTTTGAGAGTAGGTCTTATATCATCTAGGTAGGTAGCACAGGCTGGGCTTGAATTTGAAATCCTTCCGCTTCAGTCTGTCCTGAGTGCTGGGATTACAGGTCTGTGCCACCACACGCAGCTTCAGTACTGTGTTTTACACCTTTAAGTGACTTGTAAGTCAGGTTGCCCTTCTTGAGAGACCATTGGGGGGTTGACCTTGTATAACAAATCACAGAACTTCACAAAATCTTTACATACTTCTTCCTTCCCCTGGAGTTCCCCTCTGGGTATCACTACCTGCTGTGGAATCTGTGGCATTGCTGTGGGAAGGAAGATGCCTACTAGATTCCACAGAGGCCAAGGGTGAGGCAGGGAGACCCAAAGCAGCACGGCTTACAGTCCAGGGCGGAGCTTCTGTGGGAGCTGGCTGAGTGTGGGCCTGCGGCCTCCTCATGTGCCCGTCCTATACAGCTCCCTGCTCAGAGCCTGACCTCCCAGGCCCTTCTCTGCCTGCTTCAGTCTTCTGGAGTGGGCACAGCCACCTTGCATCCTTTACCTGGGGATTGCACAAGGACTGCTTTGGGATCCGCTATTCTAGGGGACAGCAATGAACTTTAACTTGCACACATTATCCTTGCCTCGAACAATTTATGGAAGAAGTCTTCCATCAGAACATATCTGAGATCCTTTTGAGGTATGAAAGAAAAATCAGGTAGCGTGTTGGGTGCTCTGGGCATGTGCTTGAAGGCTTCTACCCAGACTGAAGCCAGAACAGAGATAGGATGGGATGCAGAGGCCCAGTTCACAGAGAGCCCAGCTCAGCCCAGTGCCCTGGCTGGCGGTCTGCATGTGGCCTGAGACTGTGCAGGAGACTGAGATTAAGGGGAGTGGACCAGTTAATCTGGCAGAGGAAATTGCAAAGCAGCTCAGTATTTAAACTGTGGCACAGGTACTACTGGCTGCTTTTAGCCAGATATTCAGTGAGAATCAAGAACAGGTAGATATAGAAAAAAAAAAAAAAAAAAAACCAAACATTCCAACAGAAAGGAAGAGCCTGCAGAGTTGGCAGTAGAACACATGGTTGCTGAAAAAATTACCAGTATAAAGAAGCCAAGCGCTTTACATTGGATAATAGAAAAGACGGCAGCTCAGGGATCAGCAAGCCCCCCCCCCCATAGATTCAAGGGTGCAAAACTTTACATAAAGCTTTTATTTGAGAAGATTTCTCAAGGATACCTGCTTGAGAAGGGCCGCCTAGGGAATTAAGTTCCCTGGGATTCGTTTTACAGTGCTTAGCCATCCTGGCACTCTGAGGCTTCTGCAGCCATGACGCAAGGGAGCCTGGCTGCTCTTAAAGCTGCCATACACCCTGGTGTCACCCATGCAGTGCTGGCTTTTCAGGCAAGTGGAATGCAAGCATGGTGGGATCACACAGCCTCCACCTGGAGTCCAGGGGGCCTGGGAGGCTGGCAGTGTCTCTGAGGGGGCTGTGTGTGAAGCTTTGAGCATGGAGCCAGAGCTGCAGTGGAGACTCCAGGAAGTCGTCTGTTGAGGAGAGCCTCAAACAGTGAGCAGAGGGCCCCCCTCTCGCCACCCTTGGAGTAGCGGTGCGGGCTGTTGGGCTCGGCTGCCCGAGCCTCTCATCCTGCTGCCGTGCGTCATGGGTGCTGGGCCTAGAGCTCCGTGATTTCCTATTTGCCCTGATGAGCTTCACTTACACTTTGGCCCATTTTCTTTCTATTGTCCTATTTCTTCCTTTTGGAATCAGATTATTTGCCTTGTGCCACTGTTTCTTGGAAACACATAACTTGATTTTTCAATTTTACCATGGTTCATAGGTAAGAGTTTTGGATTTGGGCTTTTCAGCAGTGCTGGAATTGCTGCAGCTTTGTCAGAGCTTGGGGCTGCATGTAAATCTTTTGGGGGTGGAATATCATAGTTCAGATCAAAAATGGCTCCAACAGTGTCATGTGTCTTAGGAGGTGACTGGGTCATTGGGGTACTTGCCTGAGGATAAGTACAGTACAGTTCAGGGGGCTGTTATAAGGTGGGGCCATCGCCGGTGGCGTTCCTGGAATCCCAGCACTCGGAAGGCTGAGGTAGGAAGATCACCATGGCTTTCAGGTCAGCCTGGGCTACATAGTGAGCTCGCCACCAGCCTAAATTACATAATGAGACCCTGCATGGAGAAAGAGGGGATGGGTATGTAGCTCAGCTGCACAAGTGCCTGCCTGGCAAGTGCGAAGTCCTGAGTTTGATTCCTGCTACTCCCCCCCCCAAAAAAAGGAAGTGGGGCTCATTTAGAGGTGGGTCACTAGGAGCACTATCCCGGCTCCTCCCTCCTGCTGCCTCCTTCCTCGTTGCCACAGGTGAGCCGTTCTTTCAGCAGGAGCCTCTGCCACCTTGCTTCTGAACCACCAGCTGGAGACTGCCAGCTACAGACTACACTCTTGAACCAAAATAAACTGTAAAGTTGAGGTGTCAGCTGTTGTGCCTCATGACAGGAAAGTGACTAAGATACCCCACAGCATCGTGCTAATTCCTGTATTCCTGAGTTGGTCTCTCAGTCCAGTGCCTCTTCTCTGGTCACTTAGACCAAGCCTGATCACCTTGGGTGATGTTCCCTGGTGATATCCCCAGGTGCCTGTCATATGCCTGTCACATCATATGTGGGCTGTGGTCACAGTGCAGATGTGGACACAGGCTTTTGCTGGCCTGCTTGTTGACCACTTACTGCACTGCTGAGTGAGGGAGTGCATGATATTAACCATGTTAATATTTGTCATCAGCTTTATCAGATTATGCTTACAATGATTTAGTGACACTGTTTACAAAAAATAAAGTTCCAACTGTATAGTTGAATTCTTTTTTTTTTGTCTTTTTAGACAGTCTCACTATGCAATTTAGGCTGGCCTTGAGCTCACTTTGTAGGCCAGGCTGGTCTTGAACTTGCAGCAGTTCTCCTGCCTCAGCCTTCTAAGTGCTGGGATTACAGGTGTACATCACCATGCCGGGCCTTGACAGTTGTATGCAGTTGTGTTCCCTGGAAGGGGAGAATTTCTTTCCATACTTCAGCAAATCTCTAGTCCCTCAGGCTGTCAGTGTCTGACTCTACCAGCTCCTCCAATCACTGTTTTGCTTCTTTATCTCTGTTTACTGGTCTGGGAAATGGCTCAGTGAATGAACACTTCCCAGGCAAGGGTCTGAGTTCAATCCCCAGTTTCGCCAAAAAAAAGTTATATTTATTTGTTTATTTGGCAGAACCAGGGATTGAACTCAGGCCCTTGCATTTGCCAGGCAAGTGCTTGTTCTACTGAGCCATCTCCCTGGCCCTCCTTTATCTCTATAATTTTGCCTTTTCTGGGATTTCAGGTACACAGAATCTTTACTGTATACAGTCTCCATGGCCTTCTTTTTAACGTGGCACAGTGCTTTTGAGGCTCATCTCTGCTTTGTGTTATCAGCAGTTCAGTGTGTTTTTGGAATAGCCCCAACTTCAGAAAGAACTAACAGGCCCCAGCAAGGTTTGGTTGGTGAGACAGTTTACTAAAAGGCGCGCCTGTGCCCTTGTGGGCAGCCAGCTGTGCAGGCGGTCTGTGAGGCCAGAGCGACCTCCAGTCTGAGTCCTCGGGGCTTTCCAGAGGCTCTTTGTTTCCAGAGCCAAGAAGACCGACAGGAGGATCTGTGTCTTCTGTTGAACCATCTGGCCTAAAGAAACGTATAAAAGGACTGGGGTCACATTCCATGGGAGAGCACTGGCATCGTGTGTGCGAAGCCTGAGTTCCATTTCCAGCACCAGAACAAAGAAATGTGTAAAAATGCGAAGGTCACTTTGTTGGGAGCCAAGGAAGCTGGAAGTTGGTCACATTTGTGAAAGTGACTACCCCGAGTGCCTCAAGCAGTCACGCTACCTCAGTCCTGAGAGAAGCACCCTGACTAGTGTCAGCCACTAGGCACTAGGCAGCCTGTGCCACATGACACTAGCTTTGCAAGGGTGTAGATAAGCACCCCCACTGTGGTGCTGTGGTGTATTCGCAACTAGGCAGAGGGGCTGCCACCTCTGTTCCTCATTGCTGCTGCCATTTCTAACCAGGGTACAACGGATGAATGAATCCCAACTTCACTCTTTACTAAAATTTCTAGTACTAGAAAAATAGAGTTGTAAGGGCTAAGAAGATAGCTCAGTAGATTAAGCACCTGCCTGGCAAGCGCAGAGTCCTGAGTTCAATCCCTGGTACTACCAAAAAAAGAAAAAGAAAATAGAGTTGTTTTTTCATTCTATAGATGAATTAATAGTGCCTCCCCCCTTCGGTGGCTCTGAGATTAGAGTCCAGGCCCTCCTGCATAATAAAAGGAACTATGTCCTGAGCCATATTGTATCACCAGCCCTGTGTTGGGGATCCCTGCAGTGGGTTCCAATCTCTTGTCAGGTGTTATAGCATGAGAGATTGAGAGACAGGATGACTATGCAGCAGCAGGGTTCTGGAAAGACCAGTTGTTCTTAAAGGAAAAGAGGCTACAGGCAGCTAGGACCTCAGTATTTATTGATCTCATTTACATTAAGAAACATGGTGAGCCAGGTGTGGTGGCACAGGCCAGCACTCGGGAGGCTGAGGCAGGAGGATTGTTGTGAGTTCGAGACCAGCCTGAGCTACAAAGTGAGCTTAAGGCCAGCCTGAGCTGCATAGTGAGACCCTGTCTCAAAAAAAAAAAAAAAAAAAAAAAACATGGTGAGGGGATTATGGATGACTCAGAGGGTGGTGGTGGTCTCATGCTAAGAAGGTCTTTCTGTTTTGTTGTTAGAATCTTTTATTCAGAAAAAAATAACCCCATCACCAAAACAAAACACCCCAACTCCCCCCCAAAACCCAAAGTTTTACAACCATACATAGAAGGGGTATGGGTAGGTTGAGGTATCTGTCCATCCAGTCCCAGCTCCCAGCCCATGTAGCTTGGGCAGCAATAAAGGATATGGGGGAACGGTCCCCAAAATAAAAATTATGTGTGTGTGTATTCAGGAAGGAGGGGTACAAAAGAGTTTGAGAATGCTGGGAGGGGAAAGGACAGACAAGTCAGTACTGAATGCACCCCAGGTGGGAGGCCATTTCATAACAGTTCTTGTTGATCATACCACCATGGGCACCTTCTTTGCCTGTCAGCAAAACTAGCGCCTTGGCAGTCATAGTGACAGTGACATTAAAAGTAAGGGCTCCACTGGTGCTCTTGGTACAAAGATCCATGGTAAATTCCTTATCCTGTAGCAGTGAGTCCCTCATCACAGAACATTTCTGGCCCCCAGGTGTCAGCCCATTGACCCCAAAACTTGACTGGTCCTTGCCTACCAGAGTACCGACTTCAGCTGGTGTGATGTTGATGAAGGTTTTCCCAGGGATGGCAGCCCAGACAGGGCGCCCACGATGGCCACGTCTGGACAGGTCCTATCCGCCCTCAGGTTGTTGATGCAGGTGGCGTTCCGCCTGGTCGTGGTGTTGGTGCTGGGGCTGCTGTTGGCTCTGCTGTTTAGGTCCATGGTTTGGGTTCAGGCAGGTGCAGATGAGCCGAGAGCTCAGGGCGTACGCTGCCTTCTGGACCTAGTGGTGCCTCCTCTGTTGATAGGGTCACAGAAGATGACTCAGAGGGCAGGGCGGTTTTAAGCTAATGAGGACCTGGACGGGCACAGCAACATGGGATCTTCAAGGCCTCCTTAGTCTTGATTTATAATTTGTGGTCCCCAGCAACCCTAGGCATTTTTAGATGTCTTAACTTCTCATAAAACAGTAATAAACTTTACAAACAGATGTGGCTCGGCATCCTTGTAGAGAGGTCCTGAGACCAAGAAGTGTGAGAACCATACATAGCTTAGAGATGTTTGTGAAAGCAGGTTGGGAAGACGGTTAGGGTTGGGGTTATGTTAGGGATCAGAGGAGGTCCCGAGACTTGGGGAGATGCCCAGCCTGAGGCCTGGAGAAGACTGTTATGGCAATGGCTTGGCGAGAGGCTGGGCAGAAGCACCAAGGCAGTTTCACAGCCCCACCCTCTCGCTCAGCTCTCAGCTTTCCCAGCACCTTGTTGGGCAGGTTCTGCTGATGTCCTGCTGTGTGTGCGACCTACAGAGAGCTAATGAGTAACTCCGATGGTGGCCAGCACACAGCAACCAAGAAGCCAGGAGAAGCCACTCTGCCAAGATGAAGTGGCACATGGGTTCTCCCGTCAGGTGAAGCGCTTTCTGAGGGAGAACTGCTGTCTATGCTGGGTCCCTACCCAAGGCTGGCCCTATAAAACCAGCAGGGCTGTTAGCTTTGGCTTTCAAGAAAAAGGAAGAGGAAAAAAAAACCTTTTCTTCTCACACAGTTCTAACAGTCATTTTCACATAAGCAGGTGGGAGGCTAGTTACTACTTCAGTCTCCTGGTGGAAATGTGCGGCCTGTGTTGGATGGTACTGGGCATGCCATTAATCAGCTTGCGGCAAGTGCTGGCCCCCCTCTCACCTTTGCCCACTTCTCTTCTGCAGGCGGAAGGGGCTGTGGTTCCGACTGAGGAAGGTGCTGCTCTGTGTCTTGGGGCTGTACATCGCCATTCCGTTCCTTGTCAGGCTGTGTCCTGGGATACAGGCCAAACTGATTTTCCTGAATTTCGGTAAGTACTTTTCCTTAGAGTTTGTTTTCATGGTGATATCTGACTTTAGTGGGTGTTTTTCTTATTCTGAGACTGAATTTACATGCAGTGGAATGTACAGATCTTCCAGGGAGCAGCAGGTAGATGGGGAAAGAGGGCCTGTTGTTGCCCCAGAGCTTCCCATGTCCGCCCAATGAGGGCTTTGTGAGGGTATTTCTTGGTCCGTGGGTCCCTGGGTAGCTAGCCCATGGCATGGAGTCTCCTTAGCCGAGTGAGTATCGCTGTTGGCAGTATGAAAACTCGTCCACAGCTGTTCTGACTAGAGATGCTTTGCCTGAGTGGCAGTCAAAGAGGCTGTCTTTAGAAAAGGTGACCACTGAGGCTGGGCAGGGTGGTACACACCTGGGATCCCAGCACTCAGGAGTGTGAAGCCAGCCTGGGCTACAGAGTGAGTTCAGCACCAGTCTGAACTACATAGTGAAACCCTGTCTCAAACCTCCCCCCACAAAGAAGGTGACCATTAGAAAATATAGCACCTTTAAAACTGGAAGTGTGAGTTATTTTTGCCTTAAAATTTGTTTTGTTTTGTTTTTTCTCTTTAAAAAAAGAAACTTGACATGCTTTGATTTCTGTGCTGGCCTTACAGTGTTATAAACACCTTCAACTAATCTGTTCCCACACTGTGCTTTGGAGAGAGAGAGCACGAGACAGACAGACAGACAGTGTGTATGTGTGTGTTTACTTTGGGAGAAAGGGAGAGGTGTTAAGCTTGTAAGACAGAAGCCAGAGGGCTGGCCTCTGTGTTTACTTGACATATTCCTTTAGGACAGTTGTCTCTAACCTTTTTTTTGGCACCATGGACCAATTTCCTAGAAGACAGAGTTCCCATGGGGCGGTGGATGATGGTAGGGGATGAATCAGAGGTGCTGGAAATCTTCATCCCCCACCTTCCTGACAGGAGGCAGAGCTCAGGTGGCGATGCCACCCGGCCAGAGCTGGGAGTCTGCTGCCCTGCCCTCACTCACCTGCTTGCAGCCCGGGTCCTGACCAGCTGTAGCCTGCTCCCCACAGCTCTGGGGTTGGGAACCCCTGTTTCAGAAGGCTATTTTGTAATCACGATGAGGCAGTGGGATGGGGATGAGAGAGTCCCCGCAGAATGGTGCTTTTGAGGATGGCACAGACAACACTGGAACTGGACAAGGTGGGCTCTTCAGGGTGGGCTTGACTGTGTGACTGTCAGGCTCCGTGTCTGGGCTTGCTGCTTGTGGTGAGTGGCGAGCTAGGAGTTGAGGAGGTAGAGAGGAGGCACCAGCAGGTGACCTGGGGGTCAGGGTCGCAGGAAGAGCATACATGGAGGAGCCACTGGTGCTTGGTGGTGTAAATTTGACATGGCCTGGGGAGTGTAAGCCAGGGACAGGTGAGAGGTAGGTGCATCTCAGGACTGTAGAAACACAGCATTACAGGCTCTGTAGGGTCTAGGTTCAAGAGTTTGGAGTAATCAGCTAGTAACAGGCTTGATCACAGAAGCTGGGCAGAAACTGGCTAACAGAGCTGGAGAGATAGCTCGGTGGACCAAGTGCCTGCCTAGGCAAGCACAGGGCCCGGGGTTCAATCCCTGGCACCACATGCCCTGCCGTCCCCGCCCCTGGGCGCACTGGGCTGGTGCCTGAGTCTAGACGTGGTGTGCGTACCTGTAATCCCAGCACTGGGGAGGCTGAAAATAAGAGGATCACTACGAGTTTGAGCTGCATAATGAGACCCTGAAAGAAAAAAAAAAATCTGGCTAATGGGGAATTTTTGTTCTTTAATACTGGTAGGACTGTAAATAGTAAGGTTGACATTTATTACTTTGTGAATCTGTACTGTTTTTATTTGGATATGATAAGGTACTCATAAAATATATGTAGCATGCTGAAAGGCATTTTATTTTTCTAGTGGATGAGTAACCAAACTTCTAGGAATTTATGGTGTTTTAAGTTTTGCCCCTTTTTAGGGTAGTTTGCCTTAAATAGGAACTAACAATACATTCCTATCAAGGGAGTTTTGGTTTTCTGACTGTAATGTAAGGAATAAACCACAAAAAAGAGTGTGGGGTTGAGTGTAGCCTTGGAGTTCGGGGTGGCAGATCTGCCGCTGTGGACCTTAGTCCCAACCCACACAGTTGTGCCAGGCTTCCCCAGAAGTTACCAGAGTGGGCCTTCACTGCAGGGTGTGAGCCCAGCATGGGAGGTGGGGGTGCTGCGCCTGGACACACTGTGTGTTCCAAGCAAAGCTCTGTATTGATTTTCTGCAGATAATTGTTGGAGCTACTTCAGCACAACCCACAGATTTTGCTGTGCTGGTTTCCTGAGGGGATGGCAGAGTGTTCTGCCAGTACAGAGAGCTTTGGCTCATCCTTCTCCTCCTCAGCCCCCGCAGGTGGCGGGAGGCCATGCATGGGCAGTGGGCTGTCAGGAGCCAGGCAGTGTCTGTCCCTGATGCTTCTGTCCTGTGTGTTCCATGGGAGCAGGAGTGCCTAGGCAGGTGCTTGTGTTTCTGTCTTTGTGGTGCTGGGGCTGAGCCTAGGTAGACCTTTAGCATGTTGGACAAGCGCTGTGGCCCTGCAGCAGTGGTTTTAAAGGAGAACTCTAGTCACCAGCATACGAATTCTGACCTCTTCTGAAAAGTTACTCAGAGAACTTGAAATCGGCAGGCAGCGTGCTGGGAGCCTGGATGGGGCATCCCGCGTCGGGCCCCGCCCCCTGCCTGGCCTGGCCACACTCCAGGTGTGCACTGACAGTGCTGGGAGGAGCTCCCTGGCCCCAGGCCCAGCCCCCCACCCTGGCTAGCTGTGATGTCAGCGATGTCCCAGCCACTGTGTGTCAGGCTCCAAGTGTATGTGCCCACCTTTCCTAACTGGAGGTAGAGGAGATAAAGGTGTGATCCAGGCCCTGGTGGCCTGGAGTCTTGCTTTAGGCCAGGGCAGAGCCTATGTGGTAGTCATGGGGTGCCTGGTTCTTGTCCCTCCAGAAGAGAATTCTTCTCCATGGCTATCCTTTTTGACATTTGACACTGAAACAGGTGAAATGTTCTTGTGCCTCAGACTGGTTTATGTGTTCTTAATGCTCACATCAAACTTGTCTGAAACCAAATGTATAAATCAGATAATGCTTTAGAAGAAGCATAGTACCTGTAATTTAAAGTGTTAGTCTACCTTAAATATATTTTCATATATAGAAAAACTTGGTCAAAAAGCAAAGTAATATAAATCACAAGATGAAAGTTACTCCTAGCACTGCAGTTTCTTTTCTGCCATTTTTTAAAATAATATATTCAGGGGTTGGGGAGATGGCCCAGTGGAATAAGCGCTTCCCTGGCAAGCACAAGGGTCTGAATTCAATCCCTGGTTCTGCCAAAAGGGGTGGGGGAATATACATACATACATATACATATATATATATATATATATATATATATATATATATATATATATATATATATTCAGATAAACACAGCATGCATGCTTTTGCTAACGTGGCATCCCCAAAGCTGATCCACCCCAGCCAAGTGTGTGGCGCTTGACATCTATGGCCTGGGACTCTGGGTACTTCCTAGGTGTCACTGCCCTCCTGTTGACAGTCAGGGCTGTGTCTCTAGTGAGGGAAGTCTTGGCTCAGAGCCAGGAGAAAATCTTCTGGATGCCTGAGTGGAGCTCAGCACCCTTTGGAAATAGATCTGTAATCCCCATAATCCTCAGCCCCTTTCCTTCCCCACAGTGGTCCCTGTGAACTCCCATGGCTAGCTAGCTAGCTTGCACCCTTCCCTCCCTTCCCCTCCCCTGTCTTCTCCCTCCCATCCATTCTCTTT
>PVKA01036525.1:0-13412 GCA_004027165.1 Ctenomys sociabilis
GGCTGGCTGCCTCACTTTGGGACATCCAGGAATGTATTAGATGTCAGAGATCAGGTGTCAAGATCAGAGGTCTGGGGCCAGCAAGACTAACAACCTGTTCAATCCCTAGCAACACATGCAGTTCCAACCCTACCCCCAGGTGCACTGAGCCAGCCACTGAAACCTAGTGTGGTGGTGTACATGTAATTCTAGTACTGGGGAAGCTGAAAACAGGAAGATCACTACAGAATCCCAGCTGCGTAGTGTGACCTTGTGCAAAATACATTAAAAGAGAGAGAGATCAAGAGAGACTAAGAGAGAGAGACCGAGGGGGGTGGGGAGAGAGATCTGGGCCATTCGGTTCTGGGACTCTAGCTGAGCCAGCTGGAAAGGTCAGGGCTCAGACAAATAAGCTGATGCCAGTCAGGTCCATGGTCAAACTGAGGGCCAGCAGCAACTGAGGAGGTCCGAATCACTGATTGTAGGATGGAATCTAGAGGGAACCAGGTCACTCAATGTTAGTGCTACAACAATCCAGTCCTTCCACTGAAGCAGGATCTTTCTAAGTTGCCCAGGCTGGGCTCAGACTTGTGACCTTCCTGACTGAGCCCTCAAGAGGACTAATATTATAGAAGTATAGGCCGGGTGTGGTGGTGCATGCCTGTAATCCCAGCACCCGGGAGGCTGAGGCAGGAGGATTGTTGTGAGTTCAAGACCAGCCTGAGCTACAAAGTGAACTTAAGGCCAACCTGAACTGCATAGTGAGACCCTGTTTCAAAAAGACACACACAAAAAAAAAAAAAGTATATTACCGGGCCCAACTTCAAATCATTTCTAAAGAGTTAATTTTTAATATTACATAAAATAAAGCATTATAATTATCAGTTTTTACTTTTAAATGGGAAAATCAGAAATGTGCCCAAATCCATGATTCTCCCTGCAACTGCCAACCTATTTTCCTGAAACACATCCCCCAAACAGCCCATGCAGTACTCAGAAACAATGATGGCTATTCATGGTGACATTAGTAAACCAAGTTTGAAAGAGGTCACTTGGGTCTTCACTCACGGTTCAGCAAGCATCATGGGTAATGCATTTTCTTGTATTTTGGATGGTCGATTAAAGCCCATGGCATAGACTCCCTGGAGAAGCTGTGGCTTCCTAGGAGAAAAAGGAGACATAGGATGGATTTTACTAGCTGAAATTGTTTTGAGGCCTAGAATCCTACTATTTTCCCTTATGTCTTTTTTTTTAAGAAAAAAAAAAAATTCAAAACAAATAGGAAGGTAATAATAATGGTTACTACATTGTGTATTGTTACCTTTAAATTACTCAGAGTACAAGATATCAGCATTTAATTGTCCAAATAATATTAGTACAAACCTTTCTCTTCAATGAACTAAAATTAATAGTATAACTATCTTATCTATTTTTTGCTGTTCCTTTTCTTCTTTTCTCCATTCCCCTATCCCAGTTTTTCTTTTCTCCGTGTGTCCTGGAAGATGATGCCTCCTCCCTCTATCAGACGCTTTTTAATGCCTTGTAAACACTAGCTAGAAAAGCACTGGCCTGGCAAGTGCAAGATCTTGAGTTCTAAGTTCAAGTCTTGATATGAAAAAAAGGAAGGAAGGAAGGAACGAACGAACAAATGAACGAACAGCGGGCCAGCCAGATAGCTCAGTGGATTGAAGCACCTGCTTAGGCAGATGCAGAGCCCTGGCTTTGATCCCCAGCTGTGCTGGCTCCATCCCCAGGGACACATTGAGATATGACTGAGACTGGGCATGGTGACGCATGCCTGTAACTCTAGCACCTGCGAGACTGAAAAACAGAAAGGTTCACTATAAGTCCAATCTGTGTCATGAGACCCTGTAGACCCTGCACTAAATACACACAAAAGAATGAGTGAGCTATCTAAAGCCAATTCAAATTAAGTATGGCAGCACACACCCATAATCACAGCACTTTAGGAGACTGCTAGAGGATGGCAAATTTGAGCCCAGCCTGGGCAACTTAGTGTCTTAGCAAAACTGTGCCAAAAGAAAAAAAAAAAGGGGGGGGGGACGACGCTGAAAATGTAGCTCCCTTGGGTTCAATTCCCAGCACCACAAAAAAATAAATTAATTAACCCAAACCACCTTTTCTTTTTTTTGGTTTTGTTAAGAGTCTCACTATGAAGTCCAGGCTGATCTCTATGCTTCAGTCTCCCGAGTGCTGCAAGCACATGTGTGTGCAATCACACTCAATTTTTTTTCTTTTTCTTTTTTTTCTTTTTTGAAACAGGGTCTCACTATGCAGTTCCAGCTGGCCTTAAGCTCACTTTATAGCTCATGTTGATCTCGAACTCATAACAATCCTCCTGCCTCAGCCTCCTGAGTGCTGGGATTACAGGCATGCACCACCATGCCCGCCTATCACACTCAACTTGTCCCTACAATCTGAATCTGCAGTAACCGTACAATTCATAAACTATGACTGTTTTCCATTTCTTGGAGAAATCTATGCTCTAAATCCCACAAATTGGTTGTTCTTAGATGCAAAGTGTTTCTGGATAGAGCAGGAATAGTCCTTATTAATGCATAACATAAAACACTTTAGGAAATAGGATTGTAAAGGTGTATTCTGCAGTCCCAAGGACTAAATGCAGGACCCTGTGCACGCCAAGAGTTCTACCATTGAGCTACATCCCCAGCCCACAATTTCAGTTTTTATCTCTTGGTACAAGTGTTAAAATTGAGTGGCTGAGGAGATAGCTCAGTAGCATAAGTGCTTGCCTGGCAAGGGCAAGGGCCCAAGTTCAATCCCCAGTTCTGCCATAAATAAATAAATAAAAATACATATATACATAAAATTGAACCAATCTATCATGGTTTGTATCAAGTTATCCCCTCAAAGCCTCATATAAATCATGGGGCAGTCACTGCTTGAGGAACACCAAGTGGCCAGAGGGGCAGAGCCAGAGGACCAGGACAGGGCTTGAGGGGTGGGACCAGAGAGGCAAGAACCATTAAACTGACAGCAAGCACCTTCCTACCAGCCCCGTAGGCCTTGTGGCCTCTCTTGGAGATATGCAGAGGGTCATCCTGGACACCGCAGCGCCCCAGCCTCTCCTCCAGTGTCTTGAAACCTCCAGTACCATTGAGCTAAATAAACCTTTCCTTCCCTCATTTTGAGTGTCGGGTATTTGTCTTAGTAACAATAGTAATGTACGCTAGCTAAGAGCTCTACCACTGAGCTACATCCCCAGCCCACAATTTCAGTTTTTATGTCTTGATACAGATATTGAAATTGAACCAATCTTTAAAGTCAGTTGTGCAAATACATATGACAACTGAAAGGACACAATATTAATTAAGCAAATTTCTAAGAGCAGACACAGAGAAAATAGGGCGGTTTCATATCAGAACTTTAAAAATGCTCAGACTGGTATCATGTTTAATTAAAATCAGTAACAGAAACAAATTTGGCAGACGTGTTAATGTCCCACCTGTAACCCCTGCTACTCAGGAGGATCACACAGTGAAGGTTAAGCTAGGGAGATAGATGACTGGTAAAGTACTTGCCTAACATGTGTAAGATTCTGGTTTTAGTATCCCCCACCATAAAAAATAAAAAACAAAGCCAGGTGTGGTAGTGCAAGTCTGTAATCCCAGCACTTGGAAGGTTGAGGCCAGGTTGGACTACACAGTGAGTTCAAAGGCAGCCTTTGAGCCGAGCATGGTGGCGAATGCCTGTAATCCCAGCACTCGGGAGGCTGAGGCAGGAGGATTGTTGTGAGTTCGAGACCAGCCTGAGCTACAAAGTGAGCTTAAGGCCAGCCTGAACTGCATAGTGAGACCCTGTCTCAAAAAGACAAAAAAAAAAAAAAAAAAAAAAAAAAAAAAAAAAAAAAAAAAGGCAGCCTTTATTATAAAGTGAGGCTTTGTCTCAAAAAGGAGAACAAGATAAAATAAAATGCAATGTAACAATAAGAAAAAGGAAAGCACTACTTTTTTTTTTTTGAGACAGGGTCTTTCTATATACTTCAGGCTGGCCTTGAACTCAAGGCAATGCTCCTGCCTCAGCTTCCTGGTTACAGGCATGTGCCTCTATACCTGGCTTTTCTTGGTGTTTTTTGAGACAGTCTCACTATGTAGTTCAGGCTGGCCTCAGAAGGCTATGGTCAGGAGGGAGAGGGAAGGAGAGGGGAGGGAGGGAGGAGAGAAGAAAAGACAATTTTAAGTCTTTTGAAAAATATCAATATTTCTATTCTCTAAGCTTTTCCTAGAGATTAAGAACTGCCAAAAATTACTTTCCAGTGAGGAAGATGGCTCAGCAGTGTAAGCACAAGGTCCTGAGTTCGATCCCCAGTGCAAAAAAAAAAGTTAATTTCCATTCTTGGAAATAGGAATGTAGACCCCTTTAACAAGTCTTAAATGTAGTTAACAAATTCTATTAGCTGGATGTATTACCACATGGCCATTAAGGCTATAATCTTGGCACTACTTGGGTGGCTGATGCAGGAGGACTGCCATGAGTTTGACTACATAACGAAACCCTGTCTCCAAGAAAAAAAGAACAGAGAAGAGGGGAACTGGACTCCCAAGGGAGGCACAGCCCAAGAGAGGCACAGAAGACCATCACTGTGAGACTGTGTCGCACATTTCATTACTTTGTGTGCATGTGTGCGTGCATTGTTGAAGATGGAACCCAGGCATGCGAGGCAGGCCCTGTATCTACCCTGAGTTACACCCATGCTCAGCCCAGTCTTCTGCTTCTGGATCAGGCAAATTATTCTTTACCCAAAGTAACTTCGCGGAACTATTTATAGGCCAATGTAAGCGCTTTTAGAGGCTGCTCTCACTCTACAGGGAGTGTTTTTCGTACCTTAGTAAATGTCACTATCTTTAAATAAATACAATTTTTAAAAAGCAAAAGAAAGAAGAAGTCCTATTAGACCATCTAAGATGCTAAATTTTATATGGAGAGTATAAAAAGGAAGAGCTGTTAAGAGCAATGAATACTCACAGGCGGAGCTCTTCAAAAGACTTCACCGAGTAGAGGGGGGAGCTGGGGTCCCGCTGCAGAACTTCCACTTGGTTTGTGTTATCAACAAGGTTGCTTCTGATCAATTTGTTGAGTAAAGACTGGGCAGCTCTGTCCTCTGTCCAAGAAACCAGAAGATTTTGTAGCTACATAAAATCAAGCGCCACCCTGTGAAAGTATCTCCCTGAGCCCTGGCACTAGGCAGCCATGTATAGCTGGAGGAAACACCCACACTGGCAGCTATTCCTTTAAATTTGTTTTCATTGTTGGTACTAGGATTGAACCCAGGGCCTCTGGACTGAGCTGTAGCCCAAGTCTGTTTTATTTTATTTCCAAATAGGGTCTCACTAGATTCCTAAAACTGTACAGGCAGGGCTAGAGCTCCTGATGCCTCTGCCTCTCAGATGGCAGGGGCATTATAGGCAGCCCCTACATCCAGCTCCTCTTTTTTTTTTGGTGCAGGGTCTCACTATGCAGCTCAGACATGTAGTGATCCTCCTGTTTTCAGCCTCCCTAAGTACTGGGATTATAGGCATGTGTCACCACGCCCAGATTCCATTGCTGGCTCAGCACACTTGGGGGCAGGGCTGGTGCAGCACCAGCGATCAAACCCTGGCTCCTGCATTTGCCCAAGCAAGTGCTTAGTCTGCTAAGCTATCTCACTGGCCCTCCTCTTAATTCTTGACTACAAGACTCAACACAGAAATCCTCATTTCCATAGTCTACTAACTCATCTCGCTCCTGAAACCTTCATGCTACCTTCCCTCTCCTCAAGCCTTTAAGTTCTCCACACTGTCACTCTGGATGTCGGCTATATAGCTGCCCGCATGGGGCTCACCCACATTCATGCATAGGACACTGCTCTCTGCACTCCCTCCTTGCATCTTTACTGGTACCCTTCACTGGGCCTGTTTTGTTTTCGGGGTTTTTTTTGGTACCAGGGGTCTAACTCAAGAGGCCAGGTAGGTGCTTATACCACTAAGCTATATGCCCAGCTCCAAACCTGTTTTTTTTTCACGTCTTTATAAGCTTGCCTCCTGTCATTCATTACCCCTTTTTCTATTTTTTATTTTGTGGAACCAAGGATTGAACTCAGGCCCTTGTGTTTGCCAGGCAAGCGTTTATTCTACTGAGCCATCTCCCCAGCCCCTCTTTCTCTCTTTATAGACCTGTCCATTTACTAGTGCCTTTTCTGGAATGTTCACTACAAGGGCTGCCAGTACTAATTTCCTCTCCTTCCCTTTTCTGTCCAGTGTAAACCCTCAAGAGCCTCTGATAAGGTTTTGAATGATTTCCACATGCCAAACTGATCCAATGGTCAATTTGTAGTTTATTTTTCTCTTTGAGGTGGGATCTTGCTATGCTGCCCAAGATGGCCTCAAAACTGCAATCCTCCTGCCTTGGCCTCTCAAGCAGCTGAGACTACAGAAATACACAGCTGTGCCTGGCTCTAGCTGTTCTCTTAACTACCCTGTCACCTCTAGCTAACATACAACTTTGAACACACTTCCTCTGGCTTTTAGGACCAGCACTATGACCAGAACTCTGTTTCCCTGTGGCTCTGCCCCAGTCTCCTTGGTGGGACCCCTCATCCTCTCGACCATAACTCAGCACACCCATCTCTGAGAAGACAAGGCTAGACTCAGGCTCTGTTCCTTGCCCCAGGGCTTCCAGTGGTCACCTTTCTCCTCTTCATCTGTCTTCTCTGCAGTAGGACTGGTTTTGACAACACCTACAGAAGAAAGCACTTGTCACTGGAAAGGTAATTTTTAAATCAGACAACACAAACACTAAAACCTGCTTCAGTGACCAAAATATAAAAACTGGTATTTTTTTCTTTTCTTTCTTTTTTTTTTTTTTTTAAATGTATTTGGTACAGGGTCTCACTACACAGCTCAGACTCACAGTGGTCCTCTTGTTTTCAACCTCCTCCAGCACTGGGATTACAGGCGTGTGCCACCATGTCCTGTCTCAGTGGCTGGCTCAGTGCACCTGGGAGTAGGATCAACACAGCATGTGGTGCTGGGGAATGAATCCCCATCCCTGTGCTTGCCTAAGCAGGTGCTTAGTCCACTGAGCTATCTTGCCAGCCCAACAATTGGTATTTCTTTACATTTAAGGAATTGTAGTTCTAGAAACTTTAGTGAAAAGGAAAAATTTATCATTTGACTTAAGCAAAACACAGCTTTCTATTAGTAAATACAACCCACTTTTTTTTTAACCTATCAGGTTGGCCAAATTCTAAATGTTTGATTAAAAGTAAGTTTCAGGGCCGAGGAGATGGCTCAGTAGAATAAGTGCTTGCCTGGCAAGCACCAGGGCCTGAATTCAATCCCTGGTTCTGCCAAAAAAATAAATAAATAAAAATAAGTTTCATTAAACACTTGCAGTGACGCCTTAGGGAAACAGAGTCACATGCGTGCTGTTAGAAATATAAACTGCTATGAGACTTATAGATGGAGGGTATTTTGAATACACTTATAAAAACCACAAATGCATGTGCCTTTGTCTTATCCATCTTTCTTATCCCACAAAACACTACACACATACATAAAAAAATTTAATTCATGGTTATTCCATAAAGCAGTTTATAAGAACAAAAGAATGGAACAAACTTAACCATTAAACAATAGATGCTGGTTAAATAAACTGTGGTGTAACACACAAATACAGTTATCATGTAGTTATAAAACTGAGAAAACAGTATGTTCTGACATATAAATCTTTTCTTTTTTTTAATGCTTTAATGGGAACATTTAGCTAATGACAGCCAAATGCAGAACTTAGGAAAGAAGTTTTCGTGTGACATAATTTTTTCTTTTTCTTTTTTTTTTTTTTGAGACAGGGTCTTATGATGTAGTTCAGGATAGCTTTGACCTCATGGCAATCATCCTGCCTCCTGAGGGCTGGGATTATAGGCATGCACTACAATTGGCTTAAGAATCAATGTTTGTACTATTTTTTTGTGTTTGTACTATATTTTGTGTAACAAAACTATAGAAGAATGCCAAAAATCTAGTTAACTATGGTCACTTATAAGATGAGGTGTTATGAGTTAAACTGTATCTTCTTGAAATTCCTACACTCATGTTCTAATCTCCAAAATCTGACAATGTGACCTAATTTGGAATGCGGTGACTAGGTGTAAATAGTTAAGCTAAGGTTTCCAAAGCAGGAGTCCCCAGCCTGTGGGAGGAAGCTCAGCAGCTACCTCTGGCCTGTTAGCAATCAGGCCACACCACAGGAGGCGAGCAGCGCGCGAGAAGCAACCTTCATCTGTATTTCCAACCCTGTAGGATGAGTCAAGCATCCCGAAACCATACTCTCCCCCCTTCCACATGGACTGGTTCCTCATACCAAAAAGACAGAAAGTTTGGAGACTACTATTCTACTGTGTGTGCTACCAATACAACTGGTAGCAAAGGCAGCCATGCATACGACTCTGTAACTGTTTTTTTCTTTCCTTTGTTTTTTGAGACAGGGTCATGCTTATGTAGTTCAGCCTGGCTTTCAATTCACTATGTAGTCTAGGCTGACCTTGAGCTCATGTCAATCTTACTGCCCCAGCCTCCCAAGTAGTGCTGAGATTACAGACACGTGTCACTAAGCTCAGCACGTACTAATATTTTTAAAAAATATTTTTTGTTTGTTTGGTTTTTTTAGTGGAACCAGGGATTGAACTCAGACCCTTGCACTTGTCAGGGAAGCACTTATTCTACTGAGCCATTTCCCCGGCCCCTAAAAATATTTTTTAATCATTTATTTACTTATTTGGTACAGGGTTTCACTGTACACTTCAGACTGGTATGATCCTCCTGTCTCAGCCTTCCCAGCTCAGATTATAGGTGTGTGACACCAAACTCGGTGTCAGTGGATGATAGGGCATGTGGTACTGAGGATTGAACCTGGGTCCATGCCAGGCAGGTGCTTACACCACTGAACTATTGCTAGAGTCCAAGTATTTTAAAGCAAAACAAAAAACCTCCCAATAACATGACTGGTCCTTATAAAAAGGGAAAACTGAAGACTCGAACAGTACCTTAGTGAGAAAGCACTCAACTACTATACAAGGGTTCAATCTCCAACAACACAAAAAGAGGTGGCACTAGGGGCACCAGACATGCATCCAGGGGGCTGCTTCATGAAGATGAAGGCAGACAGGGGATATGTAGTTATAAATCATTGGATCCCCAGACGCAGCAGACCAGAGCTATGGGGAGAGGCCTGGAGCAGCATCCTCCTCCCTGCCTGGGAGGCAGCCAACTTAACTGCCCTGAGCTGCCTGCTGCTATGACTCTTCACCCGGGCTCGTGGTGCTTCACTGGAACAGCCCCTGCAAACAGATGGGAGGATGCCCTCATATCTTTTATATGGAGTGTGAAACCCAGATTGTTCTTTAAAAGTTTAAAAATATTTCCAGATAACATCAGTAACTGAACAGGTACAACAGTAATTCATTCTCTCTCTCTCTCTCTTTTTGGCAAGACCAAGGACTGAACTCTGGCCCTTGAGCATGCCAGAAAAGCACTTATTCTACTGAACCATCTCCCCGGCCCCTTTCTTTCTTCTTTTATTAAAACGTATTTAGTACAGGGTCTACAGGGTCTCACTACACAGACTGGACTCGTAGTGATCCTCCTGTTTTTAGCTTCCCAAACGCTGGGATTACAAGCACACCACCACGCTCAGTCTCAGTCACTATCTGAGCACACCCTGGTGGCGGGGCCTACATGGGGCTGAACCCCAGTCCCTGTGCCTGCCTTAGCAGGTGCTTTATTTTATTTATTTTTTTGTGGAACTGGGGATTGAACTCAGGCCCTTCCTGGCGCTTGCCAGGGAAGCACTTATTCCACTAAGCCATCACCCAGGCCCAGCAGGTGATATTTAGTCGGCTGAGCTATCTGGACGGCCCTACAACAGTAATTCTTCTTGTTAAGGGAGTCAAAGGCTAGAAAAACCTGGAAAATGCACATATTGCCCCTTCAGTAATGAAATCTAACTTTGGGCTCTAGATTCCAGTGCTGTCTTTTGCCAAACATATCAAAGGAAAGCTCCACTGTTTGCAGCAGCTCTGAGGACAAAACAGCCTGTGTGTAACTTGCATCTCGCCCATAGGCACTAGACTCACCATTGGTTTCCGGTTTGACTTTTTCTTCCTTGATCTGCAAACTGCTCATCTGAATAGGAACAAAAGGAGACAGGGTAAGCAAAGACCCCAATTAAAGAAGAGGTGGGGCAAAGAAGAGCCCCAGGGACAGTCTAGTAAGAACCACTGCACAGTTATAGTCAGGGAGTTGGTCTGTTCTGCTCAACGCAGAATTGCTAAAAGGCTGGGCAAAACATTCTGTGCACCTTCAGCATCCTGGGGTAGTGTGCTAAATGTTATACCAGAAAGTTTCTTTTTTTTTTTTTTTTTTGGCGGAACTGGGGATTGAACTCAGGCCCTCATGCTTGCCAGGGAAGCACTTATTCTACTGAGCTATCTCCCTGGCCCCACTAAATGTTATAATAGGAACAAAGAGTGCAAAAGAATCTAAAACCTCTGCTTTCCTCCCAGGAATACTCTTTCTAGAACATCTAATCTTTAGTAAATATTATTATGTCTTTCTAGTTCCAGTGACAATCAGTCACAGTTCCTTCCTTCCTTCCTTTTTTCTTTGGCATGGTACCAGGGATTGAACTCTGGCCATTTTACTTGCCAGGCAGGCACTTAAGCCACTGAGCTATGTCCCCAAGCCCCACAATGCCTTCCTGAGAATGAAACCACTTACACATCTCAATAAGCTCCCCATCCCACCCAAATGCTGGGGACTATTCTCAGGGCCTCAACAACACCACGCAAGTGTTCTACCCTGAGTTGTACCTCCAAGCCCTGTTTCTCCCTTTTTAACCCTGAAACCTTTTGTTACTTTATATCAAAGTAACAAAAAATAAACTATAAAATTTTATAATCTAAGCATTCTGGGAGAATTTGCAAGATGACTGCAAATTTGAGTCTGCCACAGACGATTTAATGAGACCATCTCAAAATAAAAAATAAATAAATAAAGCCAAACATGGTGGTGGTATGCATGTAATCCCAGCACTCAGACTTGAGGCAGGAGATTCACTACAAGTTTGAGGCCAGGCTGGGCTACATGATGAGTTCAAGACCAGTCAGAACTACACAGCAAGACCCTCAAAAACAAGATTAATTGACTAGCTAATTTAAAATAATAAAATGCCTGAGAGGTAGCTCAAATGTGAAGGGCCTGGATTCTATCCCTAGCATTGCAAACCTTTTACAGTGAAACTACTGACAAACCCAAGTCCATGATATGAAAATGCTTTAAGTTTTCAAATACAAACTTGCTTAGTAAATTGCAAAGGAAAATGCCAGTAGAGCAATAATTAATACACTTGCCATCAAGTCCCTACTTTAGTCTCTCTCTCTTTTTTTTTTTTTTGGCAGAACTGGGAATTGAACTCAGGCCCTTGTGCTCGACAAGGAAGTGCTTATTCCACTGAGTCATCTCCCCCGCCCTCAAGTCCCTACTTTTGTAAGAACTAATTTTTTATGTTCTAAGAATTAGTATGAGGAAGAAGTGAGCTATAAAGATGGTATTATAACGGTAAGTTAGGGTCTGAGAATTTCTAAATCACCTAGGCCTAAGCTCTACCTCCAAGATGCCTGAACTAATGTATGAAGTCACTAACTGCTGGTTCCGGAGGGCCAATTATACACTTCATTAAATAATTACGCTCAATCCAACTTAACCTTTTTTCACCTGATCCTCATCACAATAAGAGTTTTCATTTGAACTCTTTAGAAAGCAGTTCTTCCAGAGAAAAAACAGAGCCACAACTTTTTCCTTAGGGACACACATCCTTCTCTGATGGCCAATGGGAAGACTGACACAGATCCAGGGAGATATTCAATCAGGTCTTATTGACTGGCTGGTTAATCCTCATTTTCAGGATGTATACAATGGGGTTGTATAAAATTTGGGATGGTCTAAAAGCGCAACAGAGACCAGGTGGACTCCCCTAATTGGACCACACTGATCAGTGTGATCTCCAGAAAGCTTGACTAATACCAAGAGTGGTGGCACCCACTCATACTCCCAGCAACTCAAGCTGAGGCAGGAGGATCACAAATTCAAGCTCAGACTGGGCAACTGAGCAAGACCAGATCTCACAATAAAAACACAAAAAATAAGAAAGGCTGGGGATGTACCTCAGTGTTCCCTGAGTTTAATTCCCAGAACTAGAAAGAAAGAAAAAAAAAAATCTAGTCAATCAATCTCCCATTGCCTTGATTCTGGATTCACTCCAGCAAGGACCCTTCTGATGATCCACCCTGCCTCTTCCAGAAGTCAGTGTCCTGACATGACGAAGAGTGAGAGTAAACAAGCCTATGTGATGAAAAAAAAAAAGTATGCTAGGCATGGTGGTGCATGCCTGTAATATCAGCACTGGGCAGGCTGAGGCAGGATGACTATCATAAGTTTGAGTCCAGTCTGAACCAAACAGAGAGAGCCTATCTCAAAAAATATAGCTGGGGGGCCAGGGAGGTGGCTCAGTGTAATAAGCACTTCCTTGCCAAGTGCAAGATCCCGAGTTCAATCCCTGGTTCTGCTAAAAAAAAAAAAAAATTTATATATATCTGGGTGTGTATATATATATATATATATATATATATCTGGGTGTGGGAACACACAATTCCAGCACTCAGAAGGCTGAGGCAAGAGGACTTGCATAGTGAGACCCTGTCTCAAAAACAAAAAACAAAACACGCACACAAACTACAAAGCTACTCTGAAAAAAGCCAACATAATACTGCCAAAAAAGACTCGACTATCAGTGGAACAAATTAGGAGATGTAGAAACAACTCCAGACACACTTAGTCACTTTATCTTTGACAAAGGAGCAAACACCTTCACTAGAAGATAGTTTCTTTAATAAACGGTACTGGGAAAACTGGTTTTCCACAAGCTGAAGATTAAAACTAGACTTGTATCTTTCACCATCCACTAAACTAAAACCCAAATGGATCAAAGATGAAAATATTAAAACAGAGCCACGGAGCTAGCTCAGTGGCTTAACTACCTGTCAGGCAAGTGCAAAGTCCTGAGTTTGATTCCTGACACCACCCCCCCAAAAAAGGTATAACTCTTGAAGACCCTGGTGTAAGGAAAAACTTTATTATTAAAATCCTTATCACAGGACTGGGGAGATAGCTCAGTTAGAATAAGCACTTGCCTGGCAAGCACAAGGTCCTGAGTTCAATCCCTAGTACCACCAAAGAAGAAAAAGAAGAAAATCCTTATCACCCAGGAAATACCACCCACACCTCCCCTCAAATCACAAATGGGATCTCTTATTAAAAAGCTTTTCTGGGCTAAATGGGCTAGGGAGATAGCTCAAA
>PVKA01036526.1:0-17500 GCA_004027165.1 Ctenomys sociabilis
AACTTGACATTTCAAACCTTAGGAACATCCACACACATCCATCCTGAGTCAGACCCCTTCTCTTCCTCTAAGACTGAAGAAAGAAAAAAATGAAACTGTAGGAGGATCCTCGTCTCAGAACAAATTAACACAAACACCATCTATGTCAAGACATCAGCTTCTTTAGGGACATCAACCTTAGTGAAAATGTCTGCTCAAGTCCTTCCACAGCCCCCTTTAAACTGAACTTGGTATTGCCATTAGGGAAGTAAAATGAGGTCTTCATTTTCTGACCAGAAGCAAAAAGCCCCTGACCATATCATTTCTATAGAAGAAAGGCACTTCAATTAATGTGTGTCTACATTTAACCACTCACTGTTGCTGGGACTGTAAGGAACTACCATTCCTAGAATGGACCAGACAGTCAAACGGCAGCACAATTGTTGTGGAGAGAGATGGGCAGAGAAAGAGTGTAAGACTCTACGCAGATGAGGAGGTGTGTTGTGAATTTTAGACATGAAAACTCTGCATGTCACAGGAGGGTGCACTCGGATTAGCTGATTTGAAAATAAGATGAAAGCCAGCTCTGCTCTCCATGCACCTTACTACAGAATGCTGCTTTATTCCTTCTGCTTTTTTTAAATATAACAATAGAAGGTGTCAAAATGACTGATGTCGAAATGGTTATTGGAAAAGTGCCATGTAGTACATTTGTGTGGCGTTGTTAAAATGTAAATCAAGTCAACTTCATTAGAATGCTTAGTAATTTCAAAAGCAGGCAAGAGTCCTTTCCTAGGCTCAGGTCTCAGCTGGAAGAGAAGTTCCCACAGTGCAGCTATCCCTGTTACTGCCTGTTCTAGGCATGGATGGCATTTAAATAGAGATTTGAATATATTGAGCAACTGACAAAAATTCTTAGTACACGTTTTATGACAGTTTCACACATTAGGAAAATAAATTTTGTGCATTCAGCTGACCTTTGTACGAATTTCGGCTCTTGAAGGAAGAAATAGAAACATGAGATGCTGCCACTTTTCTCATCAGTTATGGGCGAACAGTCCTGACCTTGAGTTTCACGTAGGCAGAGCAGTGAGTGCTGGGTCAGGAAGCCTCCAGGCACAGTGCACACTATAGAGAGACACAGTGCTGTTTCCTAGTCCTGTGAATGAGACAAAAGGGGAATAAGATAAAGGTTGGGTGAGCAAGTTGACTTAGTAGCGTGAAAGTCAAGCTTAAAAGGGAGGGATACCCATTTGTACCAAGGGTTGCAGACAGGTCAAGGTATAGAAAATATTAAAAAATGGCCCTTGGATTTTACAAGTAGATGATCAATGACTCTAAAATGGCTTGCTACTGTTTTTTCATAGTGCAGAAATGCAGAATGATTTTAATTGTGTGTGTGTGTGTGTGTGTGTGTGTGTGTTACACTGGAGACTAAGCTCAGGGCTTTGGTACTAAGCTACGTTCTCAGTCCTTTTTATCTTCTATTTTGAGACAGGATTTTACTAAATTGTTAAGTTACCTAGATGAAGCTTAAACTTCTGCTGTTTCTGCCTCAACCTCCCAGAGCTCTGAGATTACAGGCATGACTAGATTTTATGTTTTTAATATAACATTTAACAGTGATAAAAGCTGCTGGGATAATTGATGACCCTGTCTTTTAGCCTGGAAAGCTACATTTACTGTCTGATTCTTTACCAAAAAAATTCATTTATGCTTGCTCTAAAATAAGTATCTTAGTTGAGTGAAGAGGCAGTTTGAAGAATCCAGGTATCTTTAGTCATCTCCACAAGAGAGGAGGAACTTCTTCTGCTTTTTCCACAGCTAATGATGGAATTCAGATGCCTGTACCATGGCTATACACATGAGAATTTCTTCAGAAGTTTTTACAATACTGCTATCTTGATACAAACCTCATGGTATCTCTGGTTTGATAACTGGTGATTCAGGATGTAACCTGGGGCCAACATGTTTAACTCAAACAACATTGAGTGCAATGGTGCTGGGCCCCCACTGGAAGTCAGTGTCAAGTCATTTGGCCTGGATAGATGGGGTTGGAGGAAGTTTCGCTGGACTCAATCAAGACAGCTGTATCAGTTTCTTCACTCACAAATAATGGCAAAGTGGAAGGATAGTCAATGAGTACTGAGTGCCTACACTGTATAGGGCACAACAGGACAATGGAGAGAAATAGCTTGGGAATATTGGTGAAAACGTTCTTAAATCTTTATAGATGTGCACTACATTGTAGTAGGTGTCAACGGAAGTTAGAAGGATGAACAGAAGGATGGAGGAGGGATGGATAGATGGATGGATGTAGAGATGGATAGACATGAGAGGGACAGAAGAATGAATGGATACATAGATAAATAGATGAATGGAGAGTGCACGGGTGAATACATGGATGGACATGTGGGTGGAGGGGAATAGATAGTTGCATGGATGGATGGATGGATGGATGGATGATGGATGGATAGGTAGATGTATAGCTGGCTGGTCAGCTGGCTGGATGATGGATAGTTAAATAGATAGATGTGGAATTTAGAAGGATATAGGAGTGGAAGTGACTGAGAAGGTAAAAGAAGATTCAACATGCATGAAAAAAGAGAAAAAAATGTAAGGATGTGTAATAACAGAAAAAAGTCTGAATTATACCTCACTATAGAGTAGGTTGGGTCATGAGACATTTCTTAAGTATGTTTTTAATATAATATAAAGAATACTTTTTTCAAATTTTTTTAAAATTACTGATATTACAACAGCACTTTCTCCACTATTTCCTTTTGTTTGTTTGTTTTTGTTTTTGGCAGAACCAGGGATTGAACTGAGGCCCTTGCACTTGCCCCAGAAGTACTTATTCTACTGAGCCATCTCCCTGGTCCTTCCACCATTTCTATGGTCCATATATTTTCTCTCTGTTTTATCTGTATGGCCTTTGTGAACAACCTATTATTTAATGTTGCTACTCTTAGAATAAAATATTTTCTGTTCAAGCAGTAAAGAACTGTTTTGAATGTATTCATAGAGATTTTCCTTAAGTAAGTAAAATTATGGATTTTCAAGCATGTTGAGTTTTCTGAAACATTTAAAGAACTCTACCAGCCATTAATGCACTCTTCATTTTTTTTTCCAGATCAGTGAGCTCTGACAGAGCAGTCATACTCTGAGACTGCAAGAGTCACAATAGAATTTTCCATTTTTATCAAAATTACTTTATTTACAGTCTCACTTCTTTTATGTTTTGATAATCTCTGGGAATGATAAACCAAATGATCACAAACTGGTTAAGACTGATTGATTAATTGATGTATTTATTTATTTGGTTGGTTCATTGATTGGCTTGTTGGTCGAGGGTCTTGTTACAGAGTTTAGCCTGGCCTTGAACTTGCAGCAATATTTGTGCCTCAGCGTCCTGAATGCTGGGATTATAGGCATGCACCACCATGCCTGGCACAAACAGTAAAATAAGAAAGAACCACAGCCAGAAAAATCAAGGCTTTGTTACTTGCTGGAACTTGTCCTTTGCCATCCAAGGAGAGCTGCTCTGAGGCACCATGGATACCATACCTGTGGCTGAATTTGCCTGGGCAACCTGAGCAATTCTTCTATATCCTTTAAATCTTATTTTCTAGACACCGACAATACCTAACAGAGTATAACATTATGTAAGCACTTTTTATGCAGTATTGTTTGGGAAGTAACCACAAGAAAAAACTTTATATCTGTACAGCACTGATAATTTTTCTCCTTAATTTATAATCTGAGCTTGGTTGAATTCAGTGATGCAGAACTTTAAGATAGGAAAACTGTACTTCTTGCTTTTCAAGAAAAAGATAGTTTTTTAGATTTTTTTTTAACTACAA
The DNA here is from genome assembly GCA_004027165.1 of Ctenomys sociabilis. NCBI lineage: Eukaryota > Metazoa > Chordata > Mammalia > Rodentia > Ctenomyidae > Ctenomys > Ctenomys sociabilis. The sequence goes on from PVKA01036526.1 coordinate 3,843, forward strand.
AAATGTTCCAGCTACAAGCCAGTCAGTGCAGAGGTATAGGGACCTGGTGGGAAACACCCGCTCTTCTGCAGAGTGGCCTTTGGGAGTTCACCCTGATGAGGTGGGCAGTTCTTCATCCTTGAGGGAGGCTGGTTTAGTCTCTTCTCTTTCCCATATACTGACGACAATCACTCTCAAGTTTCAGAAGATGGAACTCAGCCTTTCACATGGCAGGAGTTGGGACAGTGCAGGTCTCTGTTTTTCTTGGAGCCAACTGTTTATCCACATGCTGGTGTTCTGGTAACTTGGGTAAACTTCCTAGTTAACTTTGTCAGTGATTCAGCTTTTCTTTATGTCAACTGACTGGAGTAAGTGGATGCATTAAAATATCACATAAGGATTATTACACTGATTAAGAAGTCACTACAAACGAGATAGGCTGTATGCATACCATTCAGTAAGCACTAACTAAATGGTAGTTATTGTCTCTCTGGTAGGAAATGACAAGAATGAGTCTCTGGTAATTGGGGATAACTGCAATTATAAAAAAAAAAAAACTACACCACTGTAGGTGTAGTCATGTACAGTGACAGAGCTCTTTATCACCTGTGGGTGTCCTACCTCAGTATAATTCAACACGAAATCTTTTTTCTTAAATGATAGTGAATATCAGTGAAATTATGGACTCACTTTTAAAAACAATTTTAGTAAAAAGTATTTGCATATCATACTAATTAACCATTTTAAGTGTACAGTTACATGAATTTTAGTTGACTTAATTGTTCAACCATCAACACAGTTGCTTTAAAAAATGTTCTCTTTACCCTTATCAGATACCTCTGCCTGTTTGCTGTCAACCCCACTTCCCATCCTACACCTTCTCTCTCCCTGATTGATTTTTTGGGACATTTCATGTTAATAGGTCGTATAGTATATGCCCTTTTGTATCTGGCTTCTTTCAGTGAGCATAATAATGTCTAAGGTTCATCCACATTTAAGTTGTATTTACCTTTTGTTACTTGAATTATCTCACTGTGAATATTTATGTGCCAAATTTTTGGTGGACTTATGTTTTCATTTTCTTGGGTGAAAACAAAAGACTTGAAGTGTGGTTGGTACGGCATAATTTATAATTAATCTTAAAATTTTAGATTTTATCTATTTTTGATTGATTCAGAATCATTGTGCATACTTTGTTTTTTTCTTGCAATACCAGGGATTGAACTCAGGATCCTGCACTTGCAGGCAAACACTTATTCTACTGAGATATTTCCCCGGTCCTCATTGTACATACTTATGAGCTACAGTGTTATGCTTTGGTTCATAAGTAATAATCAAGCCATGGTCACTAGCACAGCCACCTCCTTAGAAGTGTATCATTCCTTCATCACTGAATGCATGCAAGATATCTCTTCTAGCTATTTCAAGACATCCTGTAAGCATTGTTGTTAATTGTATTCACATACTGGACCCCAAAACATCAGAATTTATTTCTTGCGAGTAGAACTGAGAAGATATTGAAAAATGGCTACAATGCTGCTGTTACATTGAACTTTTAAACAAACTACAAATCTGTTTTCCCAAGAGCATGTACCATTTTACATTCCTTCTAGAAACATATGGAGCATCTATGGGTAAGTTTAAAAGGTCACAAGAGAAGGGGTCTAAAAATATACAAATTCAAAGGTTGAATTTCCATTCTCTGATTTTAATTATTTGCTATAACTTCCCCTTAATGAAAGGACAGCAGAAGAATCCTTCTCCTGATCTCACAGGATCCCCATATTCTACATTTTTCTATCTCCTATATGAGAGCTTCTCTCACTCCAGCCTACAAAGTTAGGGAAAGAGACCCAATGCTGCCTCACTCCTGGACACCCCAAGAGCCATTTAACAAACGCAAACTCACTCCTGGGATATGGCCAGAGAAGAGCGAATGCAGTTTGTAATGATTATTGACTGCAAGATCTGCAAATGATTGCATAAAATTTCTAAAATATGCCTGCAAGCCTCTATTATTGATGTGGTGCCCCCAGGGGTGCACATGTGGACCTAAGTATCTAAGCAGTTTTATTAATTAAATTGCTAGGATTTACCTCTCCCACGTTAGCATTTACAGCTTATGAAACAGCCCTGTAATTAGAAAATGACATACCAGTGTTGCTTGTTTACTTCGTGGGTGAAATTACACACACACACACACACACACACATACACACACACACACACGCACACACGCACTCCTCCCTGACCAACACTTACGTGCTCCTTTATTTCTATTGCTATTAATAGGCAACCTGCAGTGGTGCATTAAATTGCTTTTTAGGGGGAGGGGCGACAGCTGGGTCGTTCATTGCTCCTGCTGAGGTGTGGGACAACATCCATGTTTGTTTTTCCTCTGTAGACAGAAAATTTAAATCATCAGATCTGAACACAAAACAAACTGCCTGCAACAGTCCTGAGACACCAGGCAAATCCTAAAATTATAGACCCTTCTTCACTGCACAGTGTCCTATAATTTTCACTCCCCATTTTGAAGGTATATTGAGAATATTTAATACAAATTACCCATGGAAGATAGACAGCAGCTTAACAGACTTGCTGTTGAAGTACTGTTTGTTTACCTTTGCTATAAATCTATTTATTTATGTCATGCCCAAGCCATACACTGATGCTGAATTTGATGATGGGTACTTTTTATTTTTTTATTTTTTTTTTTTTTACCATTTTTCTCATCTTGGGTAAATATCTGATTTTTACCTATGGCAAGTCTGTTTCAAACATATCAAAGATTATTGAACTTTACATTAGAGGAATGTTAGGGGTTATACATTTACACTTTCCATATTTACGAAACATTTCTGTGCTTCATATGAATTGATCATTGTTGCCATTTCAGATTTCTTTGGTGAAAGGTGCTGAAGGCTGTGGTCCACCTTCTCTGCAGGGAGACAGTATAGAACCTCTAATGGGTTTCTGAAGCTGAGGCCGAACTATCCATATACAGTTTTTTCCCTATATGTACACACCGATGATGAAGTTTAACTTGAAAAGTTGGCATAGTAAAATATTAACAACAATAGTTAATAATAAAATGGAACAATCATAACAATAGACTATAGTAAGTTACTTAAATCTTATACGCTTTTCAATTTCTGTAATTTTCCAATGAATATCTTTCAGATCACCCCTGACTATAGACAACTGAAGCTACAGAAATCATGGGCAAAGGGGGGGGATTGCCATTGTAAAAGTCTCTCTCAGAGATACTAGAACTACAGTGAAATAAGGAGCTGTAAAATATGCTAGCACAAAAAGAAACATATCCATAAAGCATATAGATACAAAATTCCAACTTGATTAACAATTCAGAAATTTATATGAAAGCATTGCCTGACTCCTTCGGCTGAGCAATGTATTCTGATTGCAGAATAGGACAGGTGTGTGTGTGTGTGTGTGTGTGTGTGTGTGTGTACAGAAGGTTGATGATACACAATTTACCACAGGGCTTATTTACACATGAGCACTTCATGCATTTGCACTTCTATACTTATCCAATATTTAAGGGAATCTAAGCTATATGTGGTCATGTGCCCTGTGCTTAAGTGGGCATAAGGATTTTAAAACTTGGTCTCCACTGTAGAAAGCTCAAAGCTATAGGAAGGGAATGCCTTGCTTCCAAATATTAATAAGAATGTGTGAAAAAACAGAAAGGTGGCCTGCAGAGAAAATGATAGGGTTTTAGAAGACAGAGGAATTCCTCTGGCTTGTGGTGGTCAGGATAAGCTTCTTGGTATTACAGTTGAATTTTGACCAATGGAGAGAATTTGAAAAGATGAGAATTCATAAGGCGGACCACGGAGAGTGGGATGATTATAGGTGCCGAAGTTGGGGGCTTGGGAGCTCAGTGGTCTAAGCACCTTCCTAGAAAGTTCAATGGCCTGGGTTCAATCCTCAGGACCGCATGCTATGCTGGCCTAGAACCTGGACATGCCGCACTGGCCATCGAAACCAGATGTGGTAGTGCTTGCCTGTAATTCCAGGACTTGGGAGGCTGAGACTGGAGGATCACTATGAGTCCTATCTGAGTAGTGAGACCCTGTATCAAATAAAGGATTAAAAATATTTAAAAAAGAGACTGGGAAAACACAACATAGAGCAACTTCCAGCTTTCCTTCTGCATAGACAGTAAATATAGAAAATGTTCTTGTGGTAGTTGCTCCTTACCAGTCTTTGAGATTGAGCAAAGCTCCAGGGGAGATAGGCTGAATCTGCACTGGTGCTTTGTCTTCACAGTGAGGCCAGTGGTGGGTGAATCAACCTGGCCTCTTAACCTCTCTTCTTGCAGTTGTACTTGCAACTCACATGAAAGAGAGGGACTGCATCAGAGCAAGTAGTCAACACTGCCGGCAGGTATGTGCTGAGGGAAGGACAGACAGAGGGAGCAACAGGATGGCGAATATACAATGTTGATTGAAAATAGCATCTGTGCTTTAAAAAATCACTAATGTAGAGATGCAAGACTCATCACTGTTGAGCAGTAGGCAAACCTCATGTTTGTGTGTGTTGTCATCCCTTGGTACTCATGGGGACTGGGTCTTTGACCCCCACAGGTATAAAAATTCACTGATGCTCAAGCCCTTTGTATAAAATGGCACAGTATTTACATAGAACATATGCAGATCTTAAAATATACTTCAAGTCATGTCTAGATTACTTATGAAACCTAGTGCAATTTAAAATCTATGCAGGGGCAGGGAAGATGGCTCAGTAAAATAAGCACTTGCCTGACAAGCATAAGGGTCTGAGTTCAATCCCCAGTTCTGCCAAAAAATAAAAAATAAAAAAATAAAAAAAAATAAAATCTGTGCAAATAATCATTCACTATTGTTTAGGGAATAGTGACAAAAATTCTGAACATTCAGCACAAATGTATTTTTTCCTCATAGATTTCTCCTTATCTAGTTGAATTTTTTAATGTGGAAATCATAGACATAGCAGGACAAACTTGGAAGTAAAACACAAAACTGGTAACAATCATTGTGTGTGTGTGTGTGTGTGTGTGTGTATGCAAGAATTGTACTGTGGATGGGGTTGGGAAAATGGGGATGCTGTGAACAGACAGGTTCTGACTCAGCAGCTGGAAGCAGGGCCTGCAGGTTCTGAATGTCTGAGGTGCTTTCTTGGGAAGCTGGGGCTACGACTCTCTGGGCCACCTCAGGTAGAAGGAGCTGCACCAGCCCGGAAATCTAGACATGTCCTTCCCGTAGGATGACGCTGTAGGCTGACTCTTCCTTTTGTTGATGTGCTGCTGACCCTGTGGTTAGAGACGACCCTCAGATGTGCTCCAGGAAGGTGAAAATGGGTTTAAGATTTGCTTTAAAATACTTTAGCACCAAGAGGAACAAATAGCAAATACTGGGTAGATGGCAGGCCTGGGCGCCTGGCAAAGCCCAGACCCTTGCTGAGTCTTGATTCTGGGGAGACCGTGATTATTCTGTTCTTTTCTACTTTGCTTTTGAAATTTATCACAGTAAAAGTTTTTAAACTTGTTTATAATTTTTGCTTTTATCTTACAAAAATAGTCCTCAGTGATCTTAACCATTCCCACTCACGAAACCTAGGTTGAAATTCTTGTCTTCATTTTTCCTTACCCTCCAGCAGCCTTCAGTATCCTGGACCATTTCTTTTTCTCTTTCTCTTCCTAGGTACACAGAATATTCATTTTTTATTCTGGCTCACAAACCAAATGTCAATAATTTTAAGCAGATTGAAATAATACATTATATATATAAATTTACCATCATTAAATTAGAAACCAGCAACAGAAAGATATCAGTGAAAACCGCAAATAATTGCTGGCAGCATCACATCTCTGAACAACTCAGGGCAGTGTAAGAAGTAACCACAAAGAAAGGAAAACATTGTGTTTAAAATGTTTATATTTAGCAGGACGCTTTGCAGCACGCGATGATGACGCACTTCCCGGGGCACTGGTTACATTCTGTCCTTCATCATCTTCTTCCCCTTTCACTTTCCGGAAGCCCCTTCCTTCCCTTGCTGTGTGGTCACAGGATGTCCCAGCAACTCCCATCTCCCTTCCTTCTCAGCCTGGTTGCATGCAGCCCCTCCTCCTGCCTGACCCGCAGTGCTCTGTTGCTGGGCTACGTGACCTTGTGTCTTCCTTACCTCTTGCTCTTTCCATCCGTCTAGTGACTCCTCGTGTGTTCGGCCTATATCTTGATTCAGTTCCAGACTCACTCCCACGTGCAGATCTTCAAATCAGCTTCTCCAGCACAAGCTCATGAAACCCGCCAAGTCCAAACGGACCTCAGGGCACTTCCACTGCTACCTGTCAAAGTCCTTACGGTCGTGCGCGGCCTCTGCCTCAGTCCGTTTTCCCTTGCCAATAACGCAATCCCATCAAGTGGGTAAGTTACAAAGAAAGGAGCTTTCTGTGTTATGACGTACAATTCTGATCCCAAACCGAGGAGCTGCACCTATCTGGTGATGACCTTCCTGCAGGCAGAGTCCCAAGGCAGGTCAGGGTAGATACCACAGAGCCAGCCCAAGTGTCATGTGTGTGGGTCTCATACAGCTGCTGGGATGCAATTCATACGGGCTCCACTCTGGTTGGTTTTATCTTCATCACTTCCTGAGGTTCCCACCTCTACACACCACAGTCACGTTAGGTCTCCTTCCGCTCACCATCTCATAGTTCAGGTTAAATTTCAATATAAATTTTGGAGTGCAGAACCCGCGGCAGCCATCCACTCCTGTGTTCATCCCAGAATTCCAGCTGGTCAGGTTTCATATTCTTCTCCATCTTTCCTCGGCCTATCAATCAACAATGTTTGTTAGCTCTCCTCACAAAACATTTTCTGAACCTGTCTACTTCTATCAACCACCACTGCCTGTACTGTCTCTGCCTTTCCCTAAGGAGAAAGCCTGATGCACTTCCATAAATGACAAGGGCCCCGCCCTTCACGGTAACTAGAATGATTCTGTAGAGACCTCTGAAGATAAAGTGCTCCTGTCATGGAAGCCCCAAGCCCTGGCCATGATCCAGAGGACACCATGACAATGCCCACATCAGCTACTATCGTTGTGTCTCCTCATAGTCATGGTCCCATCATAGACTTGTTGAGAAGTGGTTTTCCTAATTACTATTACTCTGGGTTTCAAATTAAATGGTAGTTGGGGCCAGGGAGATGGCTCAGTAGAATAAATGCTTGCCTGGCAAGTGTAAGGGCCTCAGTTCAAGCCTCAGCTCCTCCAAAAAAAAAAAAAAAAAAAAAAATGATATTTCATCAGCTTTACTAGATCTGCAGGAGTAAAATCTCCCCAGTTTGCATTTCAGTTATCCACCCCAGTCCTCCTTCATAACACTAACCACAAACATGATTTAATTATTAGTTATGCAACTCTAAGTTTACTGTCAGTCTCCTGTGTTAGACTGATGGTTCCAGGGCTTAACCCACTGTCATTGCCTGGCACAAGAGGTCCACTTAGTTGATAATTCTGCCCCATAAGGACAGAGTCTGTATTGGGCAGGGCATGGCATGTAGGAGGGGCTTACAGATTATTAAGACTATTACTAAATGTTGATATTCATGTTAGGTATTGGAATTGAATATGAACATTGACTTTAATGTCTTAATAATACCTCCCAGAAAAAACAAAACAACAATAATAAGCTGGTAGGTATTATTTATGTTTGTAGTTTGCCCACCCCAACTCCCTAACCCGTTGGCCTGTCACCTGCCTTTTAAAATTCATGATATTCTTTTTTTCTCATTTTTATTTTTCAAATTAGCATATTTTCACAGTTTTTGCCTTTAGTACTGACTTACTTCATTAGACGTGAGCTGGAGGATTTGGAGAGTTTTGAGACATTTTTTTTTGTTTTGTTTTTTACTTTCCCAAGTAAAAGCCACACATTAGAAGGCAGGTGTCAGATCTTCTGACATTGCATTTAGAGTATATGACAAATCATTTGAGAGTCATTTCATAGCAAGTCACTTTCTTTTCTATGACAAAGTGTAGCCTGGGGGAGAGCATGGAGTTAGTTACTCCTCGTAATTCCCCCAGTTCCAGAAACTATCTTAATGAAGCAAGAACAGGGTCCCTGTGTATATTAAGAGACCAGCATGCAGACTTATTTCCAAGTTCATAGCCTTCACACTCTATATGTCAGATTAATCATATATCAACCTCCCCATTAATCATATGGTTTAGCAAACTCAAAACAAGTGAGAGTTTACTCAATTAACTACCAAAATGGCAAAAAGGTGGAAAAATATTTTTAGTAAGATAGGCAAATGCAGATTGCTGAAAAAGTGGACTCTGGGACTCCTTTATCAAGGCCACGTTACCCTGGCCCAGTGGTGGCTCCTCCACTGTGTGTAGTAGGCGCAGGTGCCCCAGCCACATGAGTTTGCTAGCTTTGCTTCTGCAATGTGTTTCAAACATGGCGAAGTCTGTAGGTGGCAAGGCCCGAAAGCCTGGCAGGTGGCCCTGTCTACATTACAGAGAGCTGGCCTACGGCAGAAAGTTTAGTAAGTGCATCATATATTGCACTCCAGTTAGGCCCTTTGGGTCCTATCAGGAAGCTATGCACTTGGAAATGATCTCATGGGATCTCTTTGCAGGGGAGAACTTAAAAATATATGCATTTTTCCTCCCTAGTTCTACTTTAAGATGATGCTGGTAGCTTAATTAATGAAACATAATTGCTTTTGGTCTCTGATAGCAGCATTAACATATGCAAACTGGTTCCCAAAACATACTTTCAGCCAGGTCTTTGGGCTTCAGTCCTTGTTGTTGACATTAATCTTATGAGCTACTACAATTAAAATTAGCAGGCCAGACAGAAACAAGAAATTCAGAGAGCTGCTCTTGACAGCTGCTCTTGCCTTCCATGCAGACCTTTCCAGCATCTGTCAGGGCCCACCCAGGTGATGTGAATTCCCTTGGTGCTGATGCCACATGTCTGCAATTGCTGGCCAACACCAGCCTGGCACACCAGTGTCATATACAGACGCAGGCAGGGGTGAAGTGCTTCCCTCTCTGGTTACCTGGGCAGGCGTTATACAGATTACAGATTGGATAAAAGCAACCATCTATTTTTTTATCCAAATTGATTTGTGTCTTTAAATGCATTCTACCTTTGTTTTAACTGTCAGAGGCTGGTAGTCTGATGCATTTTTTTAAAAACGTATTTAGTGCAGGGTCTACAGAGTCTCACTACACAGATTGGACTCAGTGATCCTCTTGTTTTTCAGCCTCCCAAGCTCCCAAGCTCTGGGACTACAGGTGCGTGCCACCATGCCCAGTCTCAGTTGCTGTCTCAGCACCCTCTGGGGGTGGGACCTGAACAGCACGTTGGAGGTCGAACCCTGGTCCTTATGTCTGCCTAGGCAGGTGCTTTAATCCACTGAGCTATCTGGCCGGCCCCTGATGCATTATTGTGTCTGTTTGTTTCTTCTAGTGCCTTTTATGGCCCCCATAACAAGGCTTCTGCCTCACTGACTGGAAGTTGCTCTGAAAGCTCAGTGTCTTCTTACCATTCAAATCGGATGGCCTGGCCTTGTTTTCATTTCCATTGCCTCTAACATGGGACTCTGCAGATGGTCAGTTTCTTAGTGAACTTGCAGGAGACAGAAGGTTTGTGTTCATCCAAAATTTGCATATTGAAATCTAACCCCCAAGGTGACAGGATAGTTTGGAGGGAGACATCATAGATGGGATTAACGTCCTTATTAAAGAGTCCCAGGACCTGCTTCATCTCTTCTGTCATAGAGGACGCAGCAATAGAGTGCCATCTAGGAACCAGAAAGCAGCCTTATCAGATACTAACTCTTCTACTGCTGTGATCTTGGCCTTTTAGCCACTAGAACTGTGAGGAATAAGTACCTATTGCTAAGAGCCACCCGGTCTGTGGTATTTTATTAGAGCAGTTTTAACAGTGTAAGACCTATTTCTCTCTTGGTTTCCACAACACCCCATCAACTTTGTCTCCTCCATCCTCTCTGTCTCACTTTCTGTTGCTGTCAGCTCTTTCCATACCATGACTTTGCATGTTTCTCTAACATCTGTTCTGCTGGGTCTAGTATCCATCCTCAGGACAAAGATGTACATATCTCTTCGTCTATGATGCAGCCTGGTCCTAAGAAGTCTTTTGCATTAGTCCAGTTTTTATTATTGTGACCTAGTACATGAGAAAAACAACTTAATGGAGGAAAGATTTATTCTGGCTCATAATTTCAGAACTAAGGAAGAGATATCATGGCAGTAGGACATTGTGGAACAAAGTCCCTCATGTCATGGTAACCAGGAATCAAAGTAAGAGACAGAAAGAGCCACGGAGGAAGCGGCTAGGAACCAGATATGCTCACCAATGCCACACAGCCATGGCCTATGCCCTTTGCTGAGGCATCACTTCCTGTTTCAATCAGTTTCCAATGATGGCATCCACCTGTGATCTCATCAATGAATGAACAAGCTGGAGTCTTGATCTAATCACTGCCTCCTACAAAAGCAAGTGATCCTTCCCAGAAACTCACTACCTGGCAATCAAGCCTTTAGCTCCTGCATTTAAGGAGGCATTTCAAATCTTAACCATAACACCTTCCCTACTTACTGTCAAGTCAAATCCCATCCACTGGTCAAGTTATTCTAGAAATAGTTACAGTGAGTTGTGTGCCCTAACCATATAAGGCAGTATGAAATGTTTCTAAAACCTAGCATAGTGCCTGGTACAACTGGCTCTGGGGCATCCTTTAACATGGAAATAAGGACAGTCTTCAGGATTCAGAGCAGCTTAATCCAAATCCCACCACAGTGGGAGGGCTGTGGTGCCAGCTTAGATTTGTATGTCAACAAAGCCTGTGCTGTATATGTCAGAGGCACTACAGCCTGGGGACTGAGCTATGTCCTTTTGTAGACAGACAAGGCTGGGTTCAAGGAATAGGTCAATTATTTATGACTCCTCCAATACACAAAGCTTTGGTTATAAATGGGGGATTGACAATACCTGCCTCATAGTGTTATGACAATGAAGAAACGTGATATAATGCTTGACACTTAGGTCTCAATCCAAGTTGTTGAAATTATTACTCTTTTTATTATGCCCTGATCCTATTCACAAGTCAAATGTTCTATTTGTAGTGTACAAGTCACATTTCTTCAATAATTATTCTCATTCTGGTGTCTCCATTCTAGGAATTTAAGCTTCCACTACACTATGTACCACACTATTTACACTTGATTATTCCCTTATTTTGTTCTAATGTTCTCAAACAGTTGTATACTTGGTCACCTCAGTGAGTTTTATATTAATTTTCCAGGGACCTAAAGGCGCTGTTGAAAGGTAACATTATATCTTCACACTTTTCAGTTATAGCTCTATGTTACTTCAAAGACATCCCTGCCATCTATCCCTAAGTCAGGATCTTTCCTTCCTTCTTTCCATGCACCACCCAATACATTATCATAGTTATTTCAGTCGCCAGAACTTATTCAGTGGTTATTTTCTCATGTTGGCCTCCCTTCTTCTCTTCCTTTCTTTGAGCATCAGCAGTAAGCACCTACAGCCTGCCACTTGTCAAGCACAACAATGGACAGAGATCATAAGACTCTAGATCTAGTGAGGAATTGACACAGTAGTAAACTTATCGCACAGTCATGAATTCAATGTCATCAGAGAGAAATATGGTACCAAAGGTGCCACAGAAGGGTCCTTTACTGAAGCTGGAGGATCAAAGATGGTTTTCTGGTAGAAATTAGTCTATGCTGAGATCAGAGGGCTGAGAGAGCTGGAGATAAAGATGAGACAGGTAGAGAGAAATGCTTAAGTGTTTCATGCGGAGAAAGTAGCTTATATAAGAGGGCCATGGGGTCAAAGAGAAAACAAAAAAGAAAAAAAAAAGGTGAGCAGACAGAGAAGCACAGGTCTGATCACTCAGGCCTTGTGAACCAAGTGGAAGTGTGAGGACTCCACACAAGATCATAGAAAACATTTTTATCCCCAGTACAGCAGATGACTTGGTGGTAGTAATAGTTAAAAACATCCAAATAGACTCATTTTTCAATAATCTAGATAAATGTCACCTAGGATTAGAGAAATGGGTGAATTTGAGAGGAAGTGGCACTTACAGGAATATAGGTAGATTTGGTGGTTGGAGAGCAGAAAGGGAGATTGAGTAAAGAGCTAAGAATTATCCCAAAGGAGGAAAGGAACTGGGTTTGTGGAAGATTTGGTTACATTAGTCTTGAAGTACCTACAGTACATCCAAACAGAAGTGTCCAATGGGCAGTTTGTGTGTGATAAGGCTCAGGACAGTGACAGGTTGAACTTAAGACACTGTCATACTCTGTCTCTGTCTCTGTCTCTCGCTCTCTGTATCTCTGTCTCTGTCTCTGTCTGTCTCTCTGTCTCTCTCTGTGTCATTGTTTCTGTCTCTGTCTGTCTTCTTGTCTCTTTTTATGTCTCTGTCTCTCTGTCTGTCTATCTGTCTCTCTCTCTTGCTGTGTACACGCACATGTGTGATTTCCTCTGAGCTGTCCATCTCCCTTAGGGCCAGGTAGATGAGTTCCAGTGCTCCTTAAGCTGAGGTCTGCATTCACTCCCTTGGTGAACACTATCTCTTTCGCCTTGTCTTTCCTTCACTCTTGCCCACTGGCCTTGGGTACAAACTTCGTACTTTACCAAGTTGCACTGTGCCTGGTCCCCACATCCTCACTCCAGCCCCTGGTCTATGTGAAGGCAAGGATTTTTGTTTTGTTCATATGTACAGCAGGTGTATTTCCCAGCAGATGTATGTTTTTCAATACACTACATGTAAAAGGCCAGTGTGGTTGAAAGGATGAAGGACAGCGTTGGACTTGGGCCCCACCTCCAATTTTCTTCCAAGCGATCTTATTTATGGTTTCAGCTACATTCTTCCACATTTCCTTCCTTATTTCCTTGTCAAATGCACCATTTTGAACACCAAATGGTGCCAAGATGCAGCGCTAAGTTAGTGTGAAGAAACCAGAAGACACAGAAGGAACATGGTGAATAAGAGTGCATCTTCCAAGAGCCATGCTTTCAATCACACAGTGGAGTTTGCTCCAACCTGCTAGGAGAACTCACCAGACCCAGTTTCTCAGCTGGTCCCCTAGACTCAGATTCCCTGTAGATTTCTATAACACATTGGAAGGCAGAACATGAAAGGCTTACTCCACAAACTTAATAGAAATTTAATTTTAACAGATGAGATTTTAGAAAGCTTTCCTGAGCTTGTCAAATGAACTAATTTTTTAAAAAATAAGTCACGCTCTTTATTTTTTAATTAATTAAATTTGTAGTACATGTGTGCAGTACACTATGCAGTACATAGTGTTTCTTTTCCTCCTATAGGGTTGGTACATGTACGTGGGTGGATTAACTAGTGGTCAATTTAAGTGGGAGCACCCAGCTCAACTGAGTTAGCACACTTCTTGGACAAGGCCTACCTGAGATCTGTTGCCAGTGCACAAAAGGAGACCTGGAGGGCCTGGTTTTCCTGGAGAAGCTTGCTGCTGCTGGTTTTCCCGACACAAACTTGGCTGTTCACCTTAGAGGAGCTCAGGTCCTTACTGTCACTGAGGATGGCTGTTGTTCTCTGTGGGACAGAGAGCTCTGGACGTCTCCTTGA
>PVKA01036527.1:0-21718 GCA_004027165.1 Ctenomys sociabilis
GGATTGATGGATGGATAGATGGATGGATGGATAAATGGATGGATGGATGAACAGGTGAGACAGACAGGTAGATAGGTAGAAAATGCACACTTACCTATTTTACAATTTTCTGCTACTGTGAAAAGAATCATTCCACTGTCAAATTTTATAACTGATCCTGACTCCTACATAAGGAAGTTATTTATGTTTGTAGCTGTAGGTTTATTTTTAACTAACCACATTTTACTGCCTTCAATTATTAGTTGCAACAGTTTCCACATTTTGCAGCATGGTTTTCCAGGAGGAACAGGATATCATCTGCAAAGAATAACGATTTTGTTTCTTTTATTCTCATAATTCCATGTATTTGGTTCTCACTGTTGTGTTTTATATCATCCCCTACAATTTTCAGAATGATGTTGAAAGCAGTGCTGATTCCTTCTGTTCCTCAGGGTAGTGGGGACACACCCAGGACTGTGACACAGCAATGCAGAAATGATGCTAGCACTCAGGTGGCTTCCCAGGTTGCTGTCTACTAGGGCCACACTGCAGGGGGTCGCTCCCTGCATCCAGGAGAGATGGACTTGCACCAACCAGCCTTGGATGAATGCAGAGTTTTGGTTTTGTTCTTAAAACACTGGGGATTGAACCCAGGGGGTCACCACTGAGCTATTCTCTCACCTCACACCTCTTTGTGAGACACGATCACATTAAGTCACTAAGTTGCCCCAGCTGGGCTTGAGCTTGCTGTCCTCCTGCCTCAGCCTCCAGAGAGCTAGAAGTACAGCTTGTGCCAGTGAGTCAGAGTGAAACCAGAGGCTTTAAACGTCATCGTTCCTCACAGCAATGCTGGGCACCTGTCTCCTGTAATGCTGGAATCTTCTGCCCAGTGTTGCAAGTATATCAAACCCCACCCCCCCAGCACTATGCTCATTCCTGGGTGACCATTCCAGAAGCTTCTCAGACCTTGACTATAAAACTGGCCATCAGGGACAGTAACTTTTTACAAAATGTACGTCATGGGAAGTTGAGCAGCATTTCCTGAGAAAAGAATGCAGTGGAAATAGATGCCAGGAGCATTAGGTGTGAAACGGCGTTAAATTGTTCTTTTTCTGAACTGTGGACGTCCTCAGAGCCTTCCCTTGGGGTGCTCGCAGTGAGTCACCGGGAAGGAAATGGTGTACGTGCCCCTGCCCATGCTGAGCAGTGCAGCACTGCGCACACCCACCGCCGGCTCTGCTGCTGGGAAATTGGCTGTGAAACTTTAATAGAAAGGACAAAGACGGAGGAAGGCGAACATGGGTTTCCAACACACAGCCCTGAGATATTTTCTGTAAACTGTCTCATTTTGTTTGTTTGCCTTGTTTTGTTTTTGAGACAGGGTCTTTACTATCCTGTCCAGCCCATGGAGATCCTCCTGTCTCAGCCTCCAGAGAGCAGAGATTACAAGCGTGCACTGCCATGCCCAGCAATCACAGCTTCATCTTGCCCTTGACTGTCCCTAAAGTTCGTGGGGACAGTCCCACCTGGTGACACCTAGCAATGGAGCATTTGTCCAGGGCAGGTTGTGTGGGCAGATGGGCACTTGGGTGCCTGAGTTACGAGCAGAGAGCCCTGCAGGGCCTGATGCTGCGGTGCTGGAGTCCTACCTGTGCTTTGCTCATAAGAAGGAGGGCGGCAGTGCTGTGTGGCCACTGCACTGTTGCAAACCCTCACAGACAGCCTTGGTGGCTCTGCAGCATCTCAGTGAGTGGGGTCCTCCGCAGTCACCGAGACATTGCCTGGCCTGTGCAATGCCTGCAGCTCCGGAGGGCTGCTCTCATAGAGCGCTGCCCCACACTCTTCTGAGATGCGCTCTGGCAGAAGACAGCTCTCGTCCCCAGTGGCCCTGTGCTGTGTGCTCCCGTGTATGCCTCCTTGTGAATGGCCCGAAGCGTGGAACTTACAGCAGTGCCTGGATGCCACGTCTCGGGGATCTGTGCTTGACTGAGCTCTGCTGGGAAGCTGTGGTCTGGATCCAGATGTGGCCAGATGTAGACAACAAAGAGACTGTGGAGGCGTGGCTCGAGCGTGACACCCCTGAGGCTCATTTCCAAGGCTGCCAGCCCTAGATGACCCTAGGTTTATCACTGAAGGTCCCCATCCACACAGGAGCAAAGCTTTATTTTAAGTTCTTAACACAGTGCTGGGGGTGGAGGTATACAACCCGGATGGCAGACCCCTAACCAGGAAAGAAAGAAACCAGAGTTTTAGGGCCAAATAGCAGCAGATTCTCATCCAGTCCCGGCCATGGCTTTGTCCACTCACCGTGGATGTGGCAGCCACCATGTGGGCTCCTCATGTGGATCCCTCATTGTTACATGACTCCTGTGATTTGCCAGGTCTACAGTCTCAGTGTGAGGCCACTGTGCCTGAGGATTCACTGGTGTCCTTGACTATATCTCTCAATGGTTCAAGTCACGTAAGTGAGGACAATGACAATTGTCCTGACGCCATCGACAGACAGGCTAGGTGACTGGGTAAGCTTAGGAACCAACCGAATGGCTCTCAGAGCTGGATCCGTACTGTGAGTAACCAAGCTGAGCACCTGGTGTCGGACACAGGGAAGCACTGGCATCAGTGAGAGAGGCCAGAGTGCCAGCAAAGCGCGAACCACACCAGCCAGGATGAGGCAGCTGCACCCTTCTGAATCAATTCTTAGTCAAAAATAGTAGCTGACTGGCTGGTTGGACATGGCACAGGAAGGCGGGCACTGCGGGAGCATGGTTCAGACTGGTTCAGTGCAGAGGGCTCCAGCATGGCCTCCCACAGGGGCGCAGCTGCTAGAATGGCCTGCGAGGGAGGCAGCGATGGCATGCGTGTTGGTGCCTCTAGGGAGACCCTGGGCCCCGCAGAGCTCACCAGTGGGGTGATTTCCACATTCTGCCAAGGAAGCCTGCAGTCCTGGCCATGAAGAGAGAGAGCGAGGGGAGAGCGGGAGAGAGAGAGAGAAAGAGAGAGAGAGGAATGTCAGCACCTCGTCCAAATAAAAGTTAGACATTGGAGATGTATTTATGCGTTCAGTAGAGCATAATGCGTGATTTGGCCAGTTCCATTCATTCTATCTTCTTGCCAAATCACATGAAAACACCGTACCTGACGCACATCCAACACATGGCTAAGTGGAGTGCGATCTGACATCTGAAATCCTCCCCTCCTCAAGAGACAAATTTACACAGAAACTTCCATTCCCAAGAGGAATAGAAATCAAGCTATTTTTCTACCGATTTTATTTTTTCGTTATTACACGTTCAGAGTACGTGTAATAACGATATCATGCTGCCCTGTGTATCCAACATGTCCTTCTTCCTCCCCTTCGCCTCCCTTCCTGCCCCCTCTCTCCAGCTCTTGGTCTTGTTCACTTCCCCAGTAGAACTGTTGCACTGGTCAAAGCCAGCCTGGTGTCACCCCACTGACACTAAGATGAATTCCCACTGCAGGTGGGCACGTGAGGTCCCAAAGCAGAAGGGGCCAGCCCGAAGCGTGGGGCATAGAGGACAGGCAGATCTGCTCCCAGAACCTGGGTCTGAGCCCCAGTGAGAAGACAAGAATCTCGTGTTCTGAAGGCTGAACTAACATGGTCTTCTCTCTCCTTGTCAAAGAATCGCCCACATTGAAATCAGAGAGGTAAACATTTGATGAGAATAATAACACCTCGCCAAAGTATCAAGTCTGAACTGAAAAGCAACCAATGTGAGACAAAAATACATTTGAATAACTAGTTATCATTTTGATTGAAGGATTAATTATCATTTATAATAAAATAAAGCCACATGCTGGGGGGGCAATGATATTTCCACATCTAGTAATAAAGTCAGAGACTGTTATAAGAAAAGATACATTTGGCCTGGGAACATAGTTCCCTGTGCAGGACCTTGATTAGATCCCCAGGACTGCTTTTTAAATAAATTTAAAACATGATATACGTGACAACCTGTAGTTCAAAAATTCCATGCACCTAACCCACTGGGAAGGAGGATCAAAGGAAAGGGTAAATGCTCACCAGCCCACAGAGCAAAACGAGCGTCTCAGTACAGAAGCCTTTTAGAAAATTCTGTAAGTCTGCAACACAGCTCCGCAGTGCGGCGGTGCCCGTACCACGGCCCGTGAGGTGGTGCAAATAGACGGGGAGGAAGGGGTCCCGGTCCCCGTGTATCCGAAGTCACCACATGAGTGCACCTCCTCGCCTTCCCAAATCTCTTCCCAGACCAAGGAGCCCGGCGTGGGAGCTGCCACTCGAGACCACGGCTGGCTGAGGTTCATGGGCCATTTCCTGCCTGCTGCTATCGATAAGAGGGTGCTGGTAAACGGGGGCATCCCCTGCCCACTTCAGCCTATTTACAGATTGAAAATATTTTTTAACGATTCTACCAAGTTCCAAGAAGCACAACGTGAATTTTATCATACACCAACCCTGCCACTGAGACCAGGGAAGGAAAAGATGTGCAGCCGCTGCTCTGCATTAGCTATCCTCAGGAATGCAGTGCTGAGATAACAAGTGCAGCCGGGTGGGCGTGGCCAGCCAGCCAGGATGACATCACGTGACGTCACAGATCTCAGAGGCTCATGTGGCAGACCACTGGGCTGGGTCAGCAATCCCAGCGAGCAGACCCTTACCACCAGCTCTCTGCCAGGTGCGACGACGCCTGGCGTTGTCCGTGCTGGCTGGACATGCTGGCGGTATGCTCAGCAGGAAGGCAGCAGGCACCCAAGACACCAAGCCTGCCACCACCGGGCTCTTCCTGCAGCTGACCCCGCAGCTGTGCGCTGGATCAGACAGAGCCTCAGCGCTCATCACAGCAGGCACGTGTGACCACCGCAGCCCCACGTGACCACGGCAGCCCCGCAGATAGACGGTGCGCCGTCATGGAAACTCTGACAGGGCTGGACGGTGCCAAGAGAAACCTAGCACCGATATACAAGCCAGATGTGTGTCGTCTAGACAATCCCACATCATGACCCAACTGCAGCTCCGCAAATCCGATTAGCCCCTGCCCCCCCCCCACCACACACACACACACACACACACACACACACACTTCCGGCCACAGAGAGACTCTTAGGGACAGACACTGTCACATTCCCTGTCGTGCGGCTTGTGATGCTGGAAAGTCTGACTTTGCTCAGATGCAGACAGCAGGATGGGAAGCCAGCCTCTCCGTGCGCACCGCCCAGGCAGGGATGAGCAATCCCGGGGAGGGGCGAGGGGGCGGCACCCTCCGTGCCTCGCGGGACCGTGGGAAGCAGGAGCTGTGGGAAGAAACTGGTGCGTCCTAATTATGGACTCCTCAGGGATTCTTCAGGGCTGAATCAATTAAAAATGGGCCAGGCTGCGGATGTTTCTGATATTTCTGCTGGCAGATGATTTCTGCATTTTGACCCAGGCTATCGTGGAGTGTCTGGGAAATATCCTTAAGATGTGGAGTCTGGGATTCCAGCAAGGGGTGCAGGCTTGTTGAATGGTAAGAGGGTCCAGAGACGGCCTTTCTGGCCCAGGGGCACCAGCATTTCCCAGCTGTGTAAGCTTCACCAAGTCTGCTCCAGCCTTGTACCTGCTTTCTCAGTGGTCAAAGGGACATGATGTTTATAACCTAGACGTGAAAAGTGACATCCACAATATTACAGATTTTCTTTGCTTGGTGAAGTTTCCCAAAAACCCTTTCTGCCGGTGATTCCTCCTCGTAAGGACTGTCCCTGTCCCCATCTCCCAGGAGAAGGAATTTGGACTGAGAGGTAAAAATGATGGACATCAGAGGTCTGTGTGGTTTCCTGGAAGGGCAGGCCACACTCAGCCACCTTCCCTGCGCCTCAGAATGAACTGAGAGAGGGGCAAGGCAGATCAGGAACACCTTTCCTGGTGGCTCCTAACTCTAAGGGCCTTTTTGAAGTATTCGCTAAAGATTAGATTCAATTCAAAGAAATAGAAAACCCAGACAAGTAGCTTCAAAACAGCAGAGGTCAGTGAATGCCTATAATCCTAAAACTCTGAGAGGCTGAGGCAAGAGGATCTCAAATTTGAGCCCAGCCTAGGAGACTTAGTGATTTAGCTAGGCCCTGCCTTGGGATTAAAAGAAAATGATTAAGAAGGATGTAGCTCGGCGAGAAGGCTGTGGGTCTAACTCCTAGTACTATCGAAACGAGTGGGCTAGCTTGGGAATTTCATCTGAACCTGGTTCCTTTCATTTTTAGAACATTGCCTTTGTCCTCTAATGTGCTTCACAATCAAAAATGGATGCTGGAAGAGCCAGCCATGTAGCTCAGCAGATTAAAGTGCCTGCAAGCAGACACAGGGGCCAGGTGTTCAATCCCGGGCCTGCTGTGCTGATCCGCCCCTGGGGCATGCTGAGACAGCAATTGAGACTGAGCGGAGTGGCACATGCCTGTAATCCCAGCTCTTGGGAAGCTGTAAACAGGTAGCTCACTATGAGTCCAATCTAGTAGTGAGACCCTGAACACCCTGTAGACCCTTCATTAAAAAGAAAAAATTGGCTGCTGGAGCTGAGCTGACTCACTGATATCCTACTCAAGAAGGAGAGCAAAGATTGTGTAACACTGGGCTATGCCCTTTGAAAAAGAGTTCCTGAAATCTACTCATCACGCCAAGCAAGGGAGAAAATGTTGCTCTTCACGTGAGGCTTTGTAAGTGACATGAACAGGAGGCTATCTATGTTCATGGAGAAGTGGAGGAAAAGTGGAAATTCAGGAGCAACTCAAATCCTCAGCTCTGATTAAAGCAGGGATCCAAACACTGCCCAAGAGAACCAGTACAGCGCACGCAGAAGGTTGAGAAACCTCCTGCGCTGGTGCTGGACACCTCTGCCAGACACTATGCCACTGTGGAACTCAATGTCAGGCCCAAGTCTAGTGCATGTGCACAGGTGAAAGACAAGGAACCAGGTCCCCAAAGGAAGGGATACCAGCACTGCCCTGCAGTTAGCCACTGGGTCACGTAAGAGAGTCGTTTCCCTGTTGAGGACACAGCCATCTTGTTCCTGACAGCACAGAGTGACCAGACCATGGAAGGACAGTGCTCCTCCTACACAGGCTCCCAGGCAGCGAGCAACGCACCGGGCTCTCAAGTTCCTCCACCTGCCGTCCACTCACCTCATGCCAAGCAGAGCTCTTGATGTCAACTTTCTTGGTACACATTCTCGATGATGGGGCAATGGCCGAACATGTATCAGAAAGCAAATCCAGGCATACAGGCTGCTGAGGCAAAACAAAACACAACCCACTTGCCTTTGTAACACCACTATGGGGAATGATAGAGGAAATCCAAAGTAAAAGGCAATTTATTTCTGTTTTCAGAAATCTGGTTGGTCAAGTGATTCCAACAGTTTCTTACTGAAAATAAGGGGAAAATGCTGGATGGCGTGTAAGACCCTCATGAACACCCCAGAGGACCCCACAAGAGCAAGGCGTATCAGTCTATTCACAACTAGCAGGAGCCCAAAGAGGCAGAGTGGAGATGCAGCCAGTTTGGACCTGAATGCTCTTGCTTATTTTGAAAGATTTGAACTTCAATCTTGACCCCACACAAAAATCGGTTTGGTTGGTATCAAAACCCAAGGCTTTACCCGAAGGGTACATCTCTACTTCTGTCTGGTTCCATAGAGGGGTTTATCCTTTATGTAGGAGAGAATCAATTCCTCCCTTCCAACTGTAGGGAAACCGCAGCCTACCTGTCAGCTTCCCTGGGCTGGGGAAGAGCCGTGTGTGTGTGTGTGTGTGTGTGTGTGTGTGTGTGTGTGTGCGCGTGTGTGCATACAAACATGCATGCTTGTGCGCACAATGCACATATGTGTGTTGATGCATACAAGAGGGTAAGTGTGTATGGAAAGTATGTAGATGTGTGTAAATAAGGACATGCATGTGTGTGCAAGGATGGAGGCATGTGTGGAGATGATTGTGTGTATTCCTTTGTGTGTGCACGTGTGAGAAAGTGAGCATACGCATGTGTATGTGTGTTTGGGCAAGTGTGTCTATTGCACAGAAAAATATCCGAGGACCTCTAATCAGGAGGAGGCTGTCACATGACCTGTAACCAAGAGGAGGCTGTCACATGACCTGTAGCCCAAAACTTCAACAGTTATGTTGATGAAGAGAAAGGAAACACTCCCAGTCAGTGAACTTGACTTGAAAGGCTCTGCCTGACAGTGTTGCTTTGCGATAGTTCCAGAAGGTGCATGGAATCTTTTCCAGGTGAAAGATATTAGACAGAGCCTGAAAATGGAGACAGAGAAAAAAGAAAGATGTGAAGGCAGAGAGGCAGAACACACAAACCAGAAAGGAGCCCAGACAGGGAGGAGGGATGAAGCTCCCTCCAGAAGGCAGGAGAACCCAAGGAGAGGAGACAGAGACCACACAGCCACAACTGGAGGCACAGTCCCCCAAGTCCAGCTCACAAAACCCACGATGCCAGCAGGACAAATCCAAGCCAATCCCGTGAGCCAGACACATCCTGGTGAAGCAATAGGAATAATAGCCCAGGAGGAAAATCTGAGAAGCAGTGCTGGGAAGCTCCACTTAGAGCTCAGGGACAGGATTTCAGAGGACCCCACCCCAGTACCAAAGGCTGCAGAGAAGCTCCAAGTGAGGGGAGAGTGACACCAAGTGTGCTCAAGAGAAGGGGCAGAGAAAGACTCTCTCAGACTAAGACAACTTGTCTCTCAGACCCTTATTAAAGGCAGTTCTGAAGGCAGACTTCAGTCAGGGACTGGAATCCCAGAGCAGAGCCCTGGGGACCAAGAGCATGTCTGGGTGGAAAAGGGGAGACGTTGGGCTTAGCTCAATAGAAATATGGAAAGGAATAAAGATGCAGGAGGCTCCGGAGCCCTATGTCTCCTGGATGTGTCACAGCGTAGGCCGTGACCAGCCTCACACTTTATTAGGCACTTGACACTTTGTGCCTACTTAGAGAACAGACCTAGAGCATTTAATTCCAAATAAATGAAGAAGGAAAAGTGAAATGACTTAACATGTATGATCCATGAAAAACACTTGATACCTCAACCCAATACTACTTAAAAGGATATTCATGAACTACCTTAGTTTTCCTTTACTATTGCAAAACACCAATAGCTAGGTGCTTTACAATGAATAGAAATCCCTCAGGTCATGGTTCTGGAGGCTGGGAAGTCCAACACCGAAGTGCAGGCATCTGGAGGGGAGTTTTGTGCCCCGTCATGATGCGGTAGGGGGCATCATGCAGCAGACAGAACGGTCATGCTAACCTGGCCTCTCTTCCTTGTCCAACCCCATGACTTCCTGCTTCCCATTACCTCCCAAGAATCCTGCCTCCAAACACCATTGGCCTGTGAACATGGGGTGAAGTTTCCAGTGTGTGAATTCCAGGAGGACACATTCAAACCATTGCACAAGCTGAATTCAACCTCAAGTATTTTATTATCTCTTACTCTTTAAAATATAAACCAATTACTAGATTAAAACAAATTGCAGGTGTGAGGCACCGCGGCTCAGCAATGGGAACGGAGACCAACACGATAAATGAGACTCGCTGTGGCCTTTGTGTGTGTTTCGCGATGACGGAGAATGCCGGCGTCTACTCCTCCTCCTCCTGTTTCCGTCACTACACAGTCCTCAGTGTAAAATCTCTTCGTGCTGTTGCCCGTGTTCTAATTGGCTTGTTTTTGTGACTGCTGAGTCTTTCAAATTTTCTATAGATTAATTCTTTACCAGGTATGTGGTTTGAAAATACAGAGTCCACAAAAACAAACGCTACACCGTCAGCTGCTCGCTGTACTGATAAATGTCTGGAGGCTCTTGGCCGCCTCTTGTAATTATAGAAGCCAAAGGTAATCTGTAGTAGTCTCATGATGTCTCAATTAGGCAAAAGGAAAGAAAAAAGAACATAGAGATGAGGAAATGATAGTTAGGATTGATATACAGCTACTTTCTCTTAGTTCAACGAGAAGAAAGATTTGTACTAATAGTGTTTCGACAGGATACCATGTCTGCATCTTGTACTATGAATAACCACTATAAAGACAACAATATGCAATGTATTAATTATTGAAACTGTCCTACTAACCTGTTTTGAAACTGTCTCATTGCTATTTCTTTCTCAATAAAATTAATTTTAAAAAGGAAATTAACCAATATTACAAAGACTCACGGACAAATATCATATTAAATTTTGGGGAAAGTGGCCAAAGCTCTCCTTAGAGAAAGCTATACTTTTTAAGATCTATATTCAGAAAAAAATAAATACATGATTAACTTAAAACTATTTCTATAAGCTTTTCTTTTCCTAATGTATGCATTCTTTAGCAGATTTGATATGCTCTCCCAGATTATATAGGTTATTTATTCATCCTCTTCATGTTGAATTGTTTTTTGGGTTTTGTTGGGTTTTTTTTTTTTTTTTTCTGTATTTTAGGGAAAGGTCTACAGGGTGTTCAGGGTCTCACCACTAGGTCAGACTCATAGTGATCTGCCTGTTTACAGTCTCGCAAAAACTGGGATTACACGCCCAGTCTCAATCACCCCAGGGGCGGGGATGGTACAGCAGGCCTGAGGATCCAATCACTAGCCCCTGCGAATTGTTTTATAGTACTGGGGATTGAATCCTGGGCCTTCACACTGAACTACATCCTCAGTTCAAATTTTTTTATTTTGAAACAAGTCTTGGTAACTAACCTGCCCTCCTTGGGCTTGTAATCCTCCTTTCTCAGCCTCCACAGTGCTGGGATTGCAAACAGAAGCCACCATCCCTAACCCCTGGGGTATTTTATAGAACAAAATATTTTATAAGATCAAGTTTACCAATGTTGCCATTATCAGAGTTTTGTGGCTTATGCCTGAGGCATCAAATCTAAAACTCTTTCCTGGCCTTAAATCCCAGAGGTTCCTTCGAATGTACCACCTAGAATTTTATGGTATTATATTTTTGCATGAAAGTTCATGACACATTTTAATTAATTGTTCTTTAGAAAGCACAAGGCTTAACTGGAGATTTTTTTTTTTCTTTTTTGGCCTGTGGAAGGCCAATTACTGGAACACCATTCGTGAATGCTACACTTCTTCTACTGAACAGTTTTTGCATCTTTGACCAAAAAAGAAAAACCAGTTGATTCAATTTGAGTTACTTTTTGTTCAGGGCATGAGGTCAAGTTGCTCCAGGTCTGTACGTTGTGCTTTGGCTTCGTTTCGAATTTCGTGTGTGGACATCTACTTGTTCCAACAACATTTACTGAAAAGATGATCATTTCCTGCTGACTGAGGTTTTCTCTTTTGTTAAACATTAGTTGGCTACATTTATTGGGGTGTGTTTGTGCTTCTCTATTCTCTCTCTCTCTCTGATGCATTTGTCTATTTTTTGCTGGTACATTGTGTTACCTGCTGTAGCTACACAGCAAAGCAATATCAGCTAGTGATTTCTTCCACTTTAAATTTCTTTTTCTCAAAATTGTTCAAGATATTTAAGGTTTGCACCTTTCCAAATAAGTGTTATAATTAAATTTATGCCTCTTAAGAACTTGCTAGGAATTTAACAGAAATTATATTAACTGTGAGCAGGCGCAGGGGCTGGGGATTCAATCCCTGGACCTGCCTACTGGCCCACCCCCAGGGTGTGCTGAGATGGCAATTGAGACTGGGTGTGGTGGTGAGTCCCTGTAACCCAAGCTCTTGGAAGGCTGTAAACAGGCAGATCACTATGAGTCTGATCTAGTAGTGAAACCCTGAGCACCCTGTAGACCCTGCCCTAAAAATAAAATAAAAAAATTACGTCAAGCCTATGAATCGGGTTCTCTACCATGTTGAATCTTTTAATCTGTAAGTATCATGCATCTCTCTGTTTCCTTAGGGTCTTCTTGAAGAAGAACTTCTCGCTGAGCAGAGAGAAAACATACTCAGGGTGAATGAAGCAGGGAGATAAGAGGAAGCATGGATGGATGGACCGGCAGCCCTCGCAGGCGTGGCTGGGCTTCAATCCTGCTTGCTGAGGTGTGAGTATCATTTCCCTAACTCACCAAGGCAATCATTGAAGACGCAGGACCCCATAGCAGGGTGGGAGACCTGTCAGAGCAACACTGGCCCCTGAGCTGAGAGAATATGGGCAGCGTTCTGCCTGAGGAAGGCCACCGGCAGGACAGGAGCTGGGAAGGACCAAGCCGCAGAGGGAGCTGGAAAGATTCGGAGAAGGACAAGCCAATGACCACGGCTGCTAGAGGTTCAACACACCAAGGCCTCATTCTGACTGGCTGTATCAAGTGCTTGCAAGAGTGTACGTGCAACATAACCAGCCACCTACTTCTGACTTCTGGATTAGAAACCCCAAGGTGATCTCAACTTGGCTGAGGTATAGTCATTTTTGTGAATAAAGATGCTTAGATGAAAAAGCCCCCCTGACAACACTTTGCCCCCTCTCAGGCTCAGTTGCCTGGGAGCTTTTTTTCCCCACTTTAAGATAAATTCTGCTTTCTGCTTTCTCTCTACTATGAATACCTGTGCTCAGCCCTCTTGACTCTCTGCCTTGTAATTCTTTGGGGGCTGAGAGAAGGACCCACCTGTCAGGCAGTGATACTGTTTTAATCTCCTTCATCAGAGTTTTTATAATTTTCATCCCATAGGTCCTATATATGTTGTGTTACATGAACATATACTTTTATTTTATTTGAAGCAATAATAAGTAGCATTATCTCTTTGTGACATTTTTTATTTTAAACATTAATCATACACTTGATTTTCACTTGTAGATCTTATATTCTGCAATTTTGCGGAACTCATTGAATTTCTAGTACTATTTTTATAGATTCCTTGAGATTTCTGTGCAGACATTCATCAGCAGGGTGAGTGCTCTTAGTTAACTTTTTTGATAAGAAAAGCATAACTCTTTTTTTTCCAATATTGGGAATTGAACTCAGGACCTTGTGCTTGACAGTCCAGCACTTATGCTGCTGAGCTATCTCTCTAGCAACTTCCATTTTTTATACTTAAACTTTTCTTGCATGTGTTGTATGAGAGGTAGAGAGAGGGCTCCCTTACCTTATCCTGAGTCTTAAGGGAAAAAAAATCAGTATGCTGCTCACCATTAAGTATAATGTTAGCTAGTAGTTGTTTTACAGATATCTTTATCAAACTGAAGAAATTCCCACATACCTATTTTTTCTGAAGAAAAAATTTTTATTTTTTATTATGAATGAGCATTAAACTGTGTCCAATCCTTTTGTCTACACTGACTGACATCCTCACAGGATTTTTTGTTTAGATGAATTATATGCTGGATTACATTGATTGATTTTCAAGCATGGCATCATCCCCTGGACGTGGTGCTTGCTACTCTTGCTACATTCCTAGCAAAGACCCCGGATCTGAGCTCCAGCTCTGCAGTGGACTGGCTCTTGCTTCCCTCTCTCCCTCTCTCCCTCTGTATCCCTCCTCCATCCTTCCAGAGCCATTTCCTATCTTTGTCAGCTATGCGTGCTATCAGGATAACACCAGCCTCCTAAAATGAGTTGAAACATGATCCTTCCTTTTCTGTTTTTCTGGAAGAGATTTTTCCAAATTTATCTTAATATATTTTTTTTAAAACTGATTGGTAGAATTCTCCATCTGGTTTTGGAGGTGACTCTGGAGGAAGATATTTGTGACAAATTTATAGATTAATGGTTACAGGCCTATTTGAATTTTCTACTTAATTTTTATTTGTGTTTGATGTTTTTGATTCCCAAAGAAGCAGTTCAGAATTTAAGCCATTGGTTCCTCCGCAGCTTCCCCTGGCCCTTATTTCCTCCTCTCTGACTGTGTTGGCTTCATTTCGTTCCTATTGTCTTAGTTTCTAGGGCTTAGGAACTTGAACTGAGTGCTTACTGCAGAGCATTGACTGACTACTCAGTGTTCCCAAGAACACATAGGATGTTTGGATCAAACACACATTTTTTAGTATTGATTGGCTTAAAATAAGATGAAAATAACTTGGCTGCTTTGTTGAGTTGATGGTCAGTGAAGGGTGATGACTATCCTCTATCCAGATCAGAATAGGTTCGGGACTCTCAAGTGAGAGATTTAACAAACAAACAAGAAGTAACCAAATAATTCAATCTGACTCTTTTGTTTTGGAGGAAATCAAGGCACAGGTCTGCATGAGGGCTTTGTCTGTTAGCATTCAGGCTGCTGAGGAAAAAGTCAGGGACCTGCAGGGAGATGGATGGGGATGAGCCTCTTTCCTGGAGCTCTGTCTCTGATAGGAAGCTAATTCTGTCTACCACCTACCCAAGACAGGGTGCAGGTATGCCCTGGGTGTCACTCTGGTCCTTCTGGGGCTTCCCTCTGGGATGGGCCAAGGGCATGACTCCATTAGGCCCATGAGTTGTGCCCCAGGCCAGCTGCAGCCTCCCTGCAAGCTGAGTCAGGGCGCCCTGGGACCTCTACCCTGGCCCAAACCTGGCAATCAGCTATGTAGATGAAATCACCACTGTGCACCACACCCTGAAGTGAGCAAGCTCCTGAGGAACCATCTCAAGAGCTACTGTGGCCCTGGTTGACACAAAGGCCTGGCCTCTGGATACCTGCAAGACTCTTAAGCAAGAATACTTGGAAATGGAAGCTTTGCCTGATCTTTTGCAGAAAAGGAAACAGAGTTCCCCATGAAGCACTGCCACCACTCAGCAAATGCCAGTCAGTCCATCATTGTTGGGTTTCAGAGCCTTGGTTCACAGAAGCCAGGTATACAAAGTCAACCTTCAACCTCCTCTGTTGGACCTGAGTCCTGTGGGAGGGGAAGCCCAGTGTCCTGGCACCCATCAGATATCTGTTAGGCAGAAGGGTCTAGAAGAACCATCTTCCTCCTCCTGCATACAAATGAGAGGGGGAGATACAGGGGTGGCCAAGAACCCGCTACCCCCACAGCGGCAGCAAGGGGAGGCCTCTTCTCTCCTAGGGTGACAGGAATGAGAGAGTCTTCACAGGGCCTGGGAGCCACCCCTCCTGGTGACTTCGGTTCTTTCCTGACTTTGGGGGACAGATGCCCAATGACATAATTCTGATGCTGGTTTCCAGCAATATGGACTTTTCACAGAGTGCTGTCCCGTGAGCCTGGGGTCGTGCATGTGCGTGCTATAGCAAGGGCCGGCAATCCCGTGTCTCCCACTCCAGGGGAGGAGATAGGGCCTCTCTGTCTGCAGGAACATAAGAAAAAATCATAAAACTCAAAAGAAGTCAATGTGGAGTTTATTATCAGGCTTTGTCAGCAGTCCCAAACACTACCTGTGATAAAACCTTCCTTTTTCCCCTAAATGCATGCTTGATGTAGGATTTAAGCCAAGGACGCTGCCACTCCATGCACTGAGTCAGGGCTGCAGATCATTCTAGCTCAAGTGGAACATACTCTGTGCCAAAGGGCGCCTTCCCACGTTTCGAGGAGCAGAGCTTCTGCATGGCGGTCTTCCTTAGAATTCTTTTTTTTTCCCTTAGATTTCAAAGTTTAGAAAAGAGAATCACAGACTGGAAGCTGTGACTTGGGGTGGTGACAGTACATTTGAGCTCTGAAGCTGAATATTTTTCTCAATTTGCAGGCTTTTTTTTTTTTTTTTTTTTTTTTTTTTTTTTTTTTTTTTTTTTTTTTTTTTTTTTTTTTTTTTGTATTTTATGGAAGGGTCTACAGTGTGTTCAGGGTCTCACTACTAGATAAAACTAGTAGTTGATCTGTTTGTTTACAGCCTCCCAAGAGCTGGGATTATAGGCACGCACCACCACGCCCAGTCTCAATTGCTATCTCAAGGGTCAGACAAATAGCTCAGTGGATTAAAGCACCTGCAAACAGACACAAAGGCCAGAGGTTTGATCCCTGGGCCTGCTGTGCCGGTCCAACCCCCAGGGCACACTGAGATGGCAACGGAGACTGGGCATGTTGGGAGGGCCTATAATCCCAGCACTTGGGAGGCTGTAAACAGGAGAATCACTATGGGTTCAGTCTAGTAGTGAGACCCTGCACACCCTGTAAACTCTTCCCTAAAAAAAAAAAAAAGACAATTGCCATCTCAGTGCACCCCAGGGGCGGGGCAGTCCCAGGGATTGAACCCAGTCCCTGTGCCTGTTGCAGGTGCTTTAATCTGCTGAGCTATTTGGCCAGCCTGGGGCGTGTATTTTTAAATGACACATATACTTCCTTCACCCTATTTGTTTTCCATTGCTTAGTGAACCAAGAAAATAATCACTTTTACTGATTATTCTAAAAGTAATTGGGTCCTACACTAGACAGGAATGATGAAAATCACCTGCTGTCTGACATGTAGAGGGTGTCACAGGTAATGTGGCTGCAAACTTATTTAAAGTGTATCTCTATTAGGAAACAAACAAGAATAAATCCATAGACAGGAACAGATCTCTGCACACTGCCAAGTAGTCCAGGGCAGGATTCAAGGGGAGCTTTGAGTGCGCAGGTGCGTGAAACTTGGAAGGAAAGATGCTATAAATTCTCAGAGCTTCAGTTTTCTAGGTTCTAAACAAGGTTTTATTCTGAGGGTTTTTTGTTTTGTTTTGTTTTTTTGTTTTTTGTTACGTGTCTGGGACAGGGTCTACAGGGCGTCATTACATATCAGACTCAGAGTGATTCTGCTTTCAGCCTCCCAAGCCCTGGGATTACACCACCACGCCCAGTCTCAGTCACCATCTCAGCACACCCTGGGGGTGGGGCCGGCGGGGCAGGCCGGGATTGAACCCCAGCCACTGCCCTCTGCCCAAGCAGGCGTTTTAGGCAGCTGAGCTATCTGGCCGGCCCTACAAGGTTTCATTCTAAATGACTCTGAGAGATTATGAGGTCATCCCTGTCACTTAGGAGCCCCCAGTCCGTTCCTCGCCTGGTGCCACACACAGCCGGTGTCTGCCACAGAAGGCGCTGTCCAGCTGGTGGCTGGTGGCCACCGTGGAAGGCTTCTGCAGGGAGAGAGAAAGGAGGCCGGCCCTCCCCGCACGCTCATTACACCTTTACCTTCAGAAACAGGCAAGCTGGAGGCAAGCCTCTGAGTCCTTTTATGGCAAACAGAAACAGCTGAATATAAATGATTTCAATGCCCCAGTTGAGAAGCATAGAAGACGTGGCTTTCTGCTATCGTGTTTGTACAAGCCAGATGTCACTGCAGATGTAATTAGCTTTCCTTCGCTGTGCTAACAGCATCCGAATGTTTAATCCTGAGGCGCCTTGCACGCACACAGAAAGGAGATGACAGGAAAAGATGAGGACCTGAGGACTGAGAAGGGATTTCTGCCACATCAGGGTTTAGGTCTTTTAAGAAAAGCCTGCACAGGAGGCCTCCCAGGGAGACGCTGCCAGCTGGGATTTCCAGGCACAGACAGTGAGGCTGAGTCCTCCCCTCCAAGGCTCAGTGTCTCAGAGAAGCGGGCACCAGGCTGACCGCCTGGACTTGGGTGGGAGCCACCTGTCCACCCACCTCCGAATAAACAGCTGCAAACTGACTGGCTTGTGCAATAAAAAGGCATTTTATCATTTTTAAAAATGAGGGTATTTCTTCTTCTGAGATGCCACTACTCGAAGAGTTTTGCTGCTTGTTATTTCTGGTGATTTCTATTGCCCTGATAACCTTCCTGAGCACGCATCAAGCACAGACTCCAAGAGACATACCTAGAGATTCCTACCTGTCCTGCTCATCTCTGGGGCCAGCTGTGTCCTCCTGGCAGCTGCCACAGTGCCATCCCCACTCCCCAGACTTTAAAAATAGCAAAATCCAGTTCAAAGTGAGGACTTGACCATAGTGACTCAGTAAAATGAAGATCAATATCCTGTAGCGTGTAGCCAATTGTAAACCCTCAAATTTATGACTTCTAGAAGAAAACTTTATTGATCATCAGTAAGGCAACAATTTCTTTTTATAGAAAAAGCGACTTGCCAAAACAAAGATAAATCAATATTTTTCGAATGATCTAAAAGATATTTTAATTTGAGAAAGGTGTTAACCTGAGTTTAAAGGCTGAAAGGACAAGCTCAAGCACTAGGAAGAGTGCACATCACTAATGCCGACCATCCTGGCAGGAGGACTGGGTAGCCGCCCCCAGGCGGGCAAAAGAAGCTCAGAAGGGAAACCCAGCTAGCTAGAGAAGAAATAAAACGACTTCCAAAAAGTGAAATGGGATATATATAAATTTCTCAATAGCACTTATGGAAATTTAAAAAGGCAGACAGCTTCAAAAAGAACGGAGAGAAAATAACTGTCAACCTCGTGTGCAGACAAAGAATAAATACCTTTCAAGAAGTAAAACAGCATACAGCTGTGGTACAAAACAGGAAGAGGTTCCTGAGACATATTGCATGCAAGGAAGCTTCTAAGCTGGAAGCTTCATAAAGGAGCCGAGTTCTCAGAGCAGCAGAGAAAGGGTGAGCAAGCAAAACTGATTTCCCTGCGAATTCAAATCCCACCCGTAGAAAGTGGAATTAACTGCTAAATTGTGTTGATCAAAAAATATCACAAGACTAAATCCTCTACAGCCTTAGCACTTGGCTTAGGAAGGCTGAGCTGGATTCCAAGAGCCTCTCCTTCTCTCTCTGCACAGGTGAAGCCTCTGGGCCCTGGGGAGCCTCTCCCCACCCAGCACCCTCTCAAGCCAAGCAGGGCCCCCCTTCCTGTCTAGACCGTACATGTTCTTGGGCCTGGTGCTACTGGGAGCCGCAGTTGCTAGTCACCGCCTGTCTCCAGTCCGTGTCACCTCTCTGCGCTCAACGGCTTTGACCCCTCTAGGATCCTCGGGGTAGGGGTGCCCCTGAAGATCTCTGCCCAGTCCCTGTGACCTCCTCTCAGCTCCTCCCTCCTCTCCAGCTCTCCCTGCCCCCGACTCTATGCCTTTGTAGGTGTCACCTCCACTGATTCCGCAGGGACTGTCTAGAGCTCTGCCGAAAGTATGAGTTGGTTATGCTTTATTGTCTTACATTTCTTCGTGTCATGTACGTACATACTTTATATAATTGGAAAACAAGACTGAGATGATATGCATCGTGCAGTTCCTTTTAGGTCCAAGGTTGCCGTTTGCTCTGACTCCGTCCTTGCTCACCAGCTTCTCTGTCTCAACCTGCCTGGTCTAGTTTTAGGTAACTCGTGCAACCACTTAGCGTGCTGTCTTTAGGGATTTCCTCCATATTTTCACAAGACAAGAACAAGCACCTACTGACACACGTACACACACATGCAGAAAAGAGGCTGCTGTGCTTTAAATATTTCCTATATCTGGTTTTTTTATACATGGAAAAATGTTATTGACCTCTAAAGAAACTCTAACTCTTTCCAGTTCTTGGTAGAAAAATTTAACAATCGCATTTTGGATCTGGCTAGAAGCACATGCACAGCTCACACAAGGAGACCCGGGAGGGTCTCATTTTCCACCCTCCTTACAGCCCCCCAGGCCTCACAGGCATAATTCATTTAAGAGTGACACTGGTTGTTCATGTGAAATAACAGAAAGGCTGCCTTGGCATAGACTCTGGCAAACTAAGAGCTCATGTTCCACCAAGAATCAAATGCTCTGACACCACCAAGGCCTTAATGTAACTGCTTAGGTGTTTGGGAGTTACCAGTGAGAAAGTGGACAAGGTGGACACCACGCCCTCAGCCGTAAGGAGTGTGACACTCAGCTAGCTCCTGGAAGGTCACCCTTGGAGCTGCGATTTCAACTCACAGATGTTCTAGTGCAAACTTGAATATCTTTATTTACCTCAAGCTACTCTATTTGTAAAACACCTTCCTAGTAAGTAAATTAATAAAGGGACAAATGTTTTAAGGCTCTTCCTTGCTCAGTTTACATTACCAGGTTCCCCTTCCCTGAATTTCCAAAGCTTATAAATAACCTCACATTCATAGACTACATATGCATTCCATGCATAGATTACATGTATGCATGTGCTTATATCTATCTATATGTGAAAAATATCTGATTATGAGATGGATTTTTTAAAATCTTTTGCCTTAAAGAGCCTGTAAAACGAATTCATTAAAGTTTCCTTATTCACCATAAAATCTTCGTAAGTTCTTGCTGAAAGATATTTAGTTTTTTGTCAAACCTAGATGGTGCTCTCCGGCAGTGCAGTCACCAGCAAAGTCAACCGTGTCACTGTGATCCGTTATACATTTTATATTTCAAAGGTCAGGCAAGCTGCTAAAGGAAGATCCACGCAGGCGCCTGCCTCTCTACCCTTGGTGGGCAGGGCTTTGTTGCCCTCTTTAGACAAACCTTCGCTTACATCACTGCTTCACTTGCTCAGGAAGCCCCAGCCAGCGGGAGCCCAGATTTCCTCTGCCCGTTGTCCACAACTGACCTTTCCCACTAAATCACAGGTGAAAGACAGAAGCCTCCTTAGCTTTGAATTCCTATTTTTTTAAATGGAGAAAAGATAGGCCACAGTGGCTGGGTTTCTCTGCTGGACTTGGCGGCCAGCTTCACTCCTCACTGCTGAGCTATTCTCAACTCCAGAACTACCCGTTCCCCTCTTCTCAGATGCTTCCCCCTCAAATGTCTGTGCAGCAATGGACTTTCCCTGGGGTCTTCGCTGCGGTCCACTCTGCAGTGGGGCAGTTAGTGCTATACCACCACCCAGCCCCAGATGCTTCCTTCCCCACTGGGATGCTGGTGGTTAGATAGTTGTCTTCCTTCTTTTGCAGTTGTGGCATGAAGTTTCCACATGCATTCCAGGAGCACAGTTGATAATGCCCTCTCGGTAAATCCTGGTATTATTATCCAATAAATAAGAATCACCATGTTGGCATTTAATTATGCTTATAATCAATGCACACACAGAGCCATGGTGGAAGGATAGGAAAGGAACACCTTTGTTCCAGAGCCTAAGTAGGAGAGAAGTTGCTTATCACCACCTCCGCATGCAGTCCGATGGCAGGCGCTCTGTACCTCTATCCAGCCTTTCTGCTGTGGCCAATCAGCTGAGGGCTGTCATCTAAATTCACGAGGTACAGCTCTGCTAGACGCCTCAGGCTGAGTGTCCCTGGCCCCGCACCCTCAGTGTGACGGCTGTTGGCCCACAGCCCTGCAGCTGACCAGTTAATGCCAGATGCTGCCAGGCAGTGCTGCAGACTGCAGGTCACTGCGTCTGCTGGCCACCACCAGAAGGCTGGCGCTCTGCTGGCTGCCTTCGGTGCCTGTCCCTGATCTCTCCGGCCTGCTTGTCTGGGGCGCTCTGTGGGGCTAACAGCTGCAAACGTTTATAAATCTTTTTTATAAAAGTGACAACTCAGCGCGGCCGAATCCACTATCCTGCTCCATCCCGCCCGCCCCCGCCCAGCCCCTGAGACCGGCCAGCGACAGCGCAGCCGACTCCGCCGTCTTGCTCCATCCCGCCTATCACGGCCCAGCCCCTGGGACCGGCCAGAGACAGCGCGGCCGAATCCACTATCCTGCTCCATCCCGCCCACGCCCGCCCAGCCCCTGAGACCGGCCAGAGACAGTGGCTGACTCCAGCGGCCTCCTGGATCCCGCGCCAAGCTCTCCCAGCGAGAGCGAATTTATAGGGCTCACCAGGCTTCCCAGATCAGTGAGAGTGTGGTGAGTCTGAGGGAGAGCCTTTGGCTTCTTCCCACACGTGCTTCGCGGATCCCTGTCCCCAACCCCTCCAAGCCAGTGACTGGTCTGAAACCTCAGGACCCACTCACCAACACCTCCCCGGATCCCCTGACCTAAAGCCCACTGATTGAGTGGGAATTTCCCCGATTCTCTGGGCATCAAA
>PVKA01036528.1:0-21720 GCA_004027165.1 Ctenomys sociabilis
TTTTAGACAGGGTCTCACTGTGCAGTTCAGGCTGGCCTTAAGCTCACTTTGTAGCTCAGGCTTGTCTTGAACTCACAACAATCCTCCTGCCTCAGCCTCCCAAGTGCTGGGATTACGGGGGTGCGCCACCACACCCGGCTAAGAAGCCCTGATTTTGCAGTGCTGTGGTGACACAGCCCAGTCCTGCCTGCCAAGGTGGCTGTGGCTGGCAGTGGGATACAGTATCGAAGCCTGCGCTGGCCCAAGCAGCGCCCCAGCCCTCTGCTGGGGAGGGGCATCCCCTAAGAGAAGGGCTTTGTGTGCTGTGTGGGTTGGCCACTTTCCATTACTCCGAAGCTAAATGTACAACGTTCAGAGGAGCAGTTTGCATCCCTCCTGGCAGTAGGGCACGTGCTGCCCCGTGGTCCCAAGGCCCACATCTGGCCAACCTGCCCTTTGTTGCCGCTGCATGATCCTTGTGCTCCCACCAGGCCATACAGCTGGCCCAAGACAGGGTCTTGCTGTGTAGCCCAGGCTGGCAAACCCGTGTATAATCCTCCTGATTCAGCCTCCTGGGTGCTAGGATTAAAACTGCCACCACACTATTTGTGCTACAACTTTTACGATGAGTGTTTTGTCTTCTTTCTTGAGGCAGTCTCGCTGGGCAGCCCAGGCTCACCTTGAACCCTTTGGCAGTCCTGCTGCAGCCTCTGAGTTCCTAGATGACAGGTGTGCAACACTTGCCTGGTTGCATTGACTGAAAATAATCTGTTAGCTTCCCATCAGCATGACTGAGACAGTTAAGGGGAAAAGATTTATCTTGGCTCTCATTTTCTGAGGCTGCAGCCTAGGATCTATGCATGGGGCATAAGACACTATGGGGCTGTGGCCAGGAAGCAGAAGGGGACAAAGGCCTAGCCCCCAGGCCCACTAAGTCTTCTGTCGACAGGACTGCAGCCCAGCTCCCTGAGGACCTTCCATATACAGATCAGAACAGCTGCACAGCCTGAGAGGTGCTACAGGCAGGTAGCGCAGCACTCGCAGAGATGGGCCCTAGGCCACCCAGCCTCAGAACGGACCCCGCTGTGCCACGACATGCAGCTCAGTCCTGCACATGCTGTTCTCACCCTGCGCTGTCACAGGCCCTTCTGTTTTCGCAGAGAGCCTCCATGCCAGAGGGGGCCTCAGACTACAGTGGCTGGCGCACAGGATGCTGATGGGTGAAAATGGCAAGACTTCCTCCCAGCCGAGAAGCAAGGAGTGTAGGTGGGCGGGTAGGTGGCTGGGAGGCCCGTGTGCTGGCTTTGTCACAAGGTGAAGGTGGATGATGTGGGGAGGAGGCAGGTCTGGCTGCTGCTGCACAAGAACACCAGACCCCACAGGGCCAGGGCCTTGGCTCCATTTAGCCACAGGCACCCCAAGGGCTTCCATGCTGGAGCTGGGCTGTTCCTGGGGCAGGGATTCTGCCAGAACCAGAGGGCCATGAGAGCCACCATGTCACAGCAGTATGGTGCACATCCTAGAAGTGACCCTGCTCACTGCCACACACCCCTTGCTAATTACAGCTGCTCAGGTGTCCTCAGGGAGGAAGCCCTGTTTTTGCTGTGCTGTGGTGACACAGCCCAGTCCTGCCTGCCAAGGTGGCTGTGGCTGGCAGTGGGATACAGTATCGAAGCCTGCGATGACCTCAGGAGGCATGGGGTCGTCTGCACCTAGATGGGACTGACCTTTAGGAGCTAGTGTTTGCATCCAACATGGTGACAGGAGCCTGGGCCAGTGCGAGGTGCCTTCCTGTGTGCCCTGAAGCCAGGTGATGGGACCCATCTTCCTTTGCATCTGTTTTCCGGTATGCCTTGTGTGTGCTGTGCTTGACCGTGTGATCCAGTGGATGGCATGAGGGCTGGGAGCCAGCCAGGCCCTGGTTTGAGCCTTGCTCTAGGGTCCTGGGTGGGGTATATGTGTGTGTATGCAGAAGCACTTTATCTGCATCAGGCCCTGGCCCAAGGGAGCCCATTCCACAGAATCAGCCAAACAAGCCCCTCTGGGTGCCAGGTGGGCGGAGTCTTCTGAGTGCCAGGGCAGGGACAAGCTGGGTCACATCTCTCCTCTTGGCACAGTGCCTGGAAGCAGTGGGTGCCCAGCAGAGGCAACCAGGGGAGGTGGAGGCTCCCTGGAGTCAACTGTCTCTAGTAGAGGTTACTCATGAGCCCCAACAAGCCACTGGAAAGTGTTTTACAAGGTTTCTTTTTTGTGTTTTGTCTTTTTTAGTGCTAGGGTTTGAGCCCAGGATCTGTGCCTTGAGCTGTGTCCCTTCTCACCCTCTTTTCATCAAGACAAGGTCTACCTCAGTTGTCCAGGTTGGGCTTGATCCAGGGATCTTTTTTCTCAGCCTCCCAGAATGCTGGGATGACACGTGTGCACCACTGTGCCCAGCTGCCAGGTTCCTTTCACATGGGCCATGCTTTCTGGATGTCCCTCTGCCTCCTGCATGGGACAAGGCCACTGTCTTTCTATTAGGAAGGAGCTGTGTTGGTCAGGTGGGGCCAGACTGTGGTAAGAAATGGCCCCCAATCTTCATGGTAACAAGGTGAGGCTTACTGGACCCCAGTCTCCTGCACTCCTTGTGTGTGGTTCTTTGGGTGATTCATTATATAAAATAATCTTGTGTCCTGTATTGTATTGTTCACCTTGCAAAAGCCCCAAATTGTGACACTATCCCAGTACTCTCACACCTCATTCCACAGTAGCAAACGCCCTTGGCCCTCGGCCTTCGGGCAATGCATTGGCCCTGTGGCCCAGGCTACTCCTGTCAGATTGCTGCCTGGCACGAGTTCTCCTGCTCCTAGTGACCTCACACAGGAGTATGCCCAGGCAGAGCCCTGCCCAATGGCTTACGGGTGGGGCAACAAATGCCGTTAGTGGTGCTGAGCACCCTCTACCCCGTGACTGCTTTCGCCAAGCCCCTGAAAGCTTCTGACGAATTTATGCAGCTCTGCCACCTGAGTTGCTCTTTACCCCGTGGAGCCAGGGCCGGAGACGTGACCCCAGTCTCAGCTTCTGGGACCCCATCCTGCCCTGGTCTGGCTGGCTGCTGCCTGGGGCCAGCTGTGGAGGATAGGACAGCTCCTGCTTTCTACTGCACCATCTGCAGGAGTTAAGGAATTTTACATCTGATTGAAGATCGATCAACTGTCTGTCTCAGAGCTCGGGAGGCAGCAAGGCTATGGGGCGACTGTCCAGGAGCAAGATGGAGGCCCAAGGCAGGGAGGAGACTGGTGCCCATCTGGGCTCATCTCCTTTAAGGGGAGTAGTAGGCTAATAACAACCCTTACTGGTCTCCTGTATGAGTGGATGGTGAGGGCTTAAATGAGTCAAGCAATAGGATTTTAGGGCTCTGGGAGGTTCAAAATCCTGTGGCGGAAATCCAGATTCTCTGGGGACCAACACAAAGAACTCTGGGTGGTCTGCATTAGGTTCTTAAGCAAAGCAGGGTGATACTGAAGAAAATACAGGATCTGAGAACTCTAGCAGGACCTTGGGAGATGCTTTTCCCAGGTAGTAAGTTACGCCGGTCAGGACAACCATCTTATCTTTAGGTTGACATTTATTCTAGGGGTGTGGAGCCTGCAGCTGTAATCCCCTCCTTAATTGGGGTTGGAACCAAACAGCCTCAGCGGTGACCTCGTCTTACCTTGGAGATTTCAGGGCTTCGGCAGCCGCTGAGGCCTTGGCAGGGAGCAGTGGTTTACTGTGGGTCCGCTGCCCACGCCAGACAATGGGCCTGGGCCTTGGGCAGACTCCTGAGTACACACAGAAAGCCAACTGGTTAAGTCCTGCTCTGCACGGCTCTGTGGTGGTCTCCAAGGAAGAAAGGTGGCAACAGTGCACTTGGGCCACTGGACAGGGCTATACGAGCGTAGGCAGTGACACCTCAGGGACTGGAGCCCCCAAGCACATGTGTACGGCAGTGCCTGGCCTGGCCACCCCCCCCAAGGACCCAACCTGGACACTCAGAAAAGCCCATCACTGTGCAAGTTGACATGCCTCCTCCCCCTCCCCCAACCCTGGCAGCACTACCACCATCACTCCATGGTACGGGGACCCAAGAGCAGTTCTGCAAGGCCCGGATGAAGACACACGGCTGGTAAGTGTGGAACCATGCATCTCCGAAGCTGCTGAGGCCACCAGGTGCCAGTGCAGTCTGCGTGGAGCCAGCGGCCTCCTGTGCCCTATGCTGGGATAGAAAGCCCTGCTCCGGCACCTCCACACCCTGTCCCTTCCCCAAGGGCTGAAGAGGGGCCTCATTCAGACATGGCCCCCAGAGCAAGGGAGCTGATGTGCTATCTGAGGACTATGTCCCCTGGGTTGGGGTGGAGGACCCGCCAGCACTGAATCCTTCTGTCACAGGTGGGTGGCCCAGGAAGTTAACAGAGCACCAACTGGTCTCTCAAAATCTGCCTGAGGGGAGCGTCCAAGGCCTGAGAACCAGACAGCACATCCCAAATGGAGCCGACATGCCAAGCCTCCTGTGGGAACCCAGCCCCTCTCTTCAAAAACTGAAGAAGCAGGGGCAATTGTGAGAAAGGCCACTCTGCTCTCAGTGTTGGGCCAGCCTCCAACCTGAGCTCCAGCAGAGGCTGCAGCGCTGTCTTCAGCTCCCCTGGGATGTGGCATCCAGGCTATATGGTCCCATTCAGTCCCCACAGCCTTGGAGTCCCTCTGGATCAACTTGCCAGGCTCAGCAGAAAGAGTGCCAGGGGTATGGATACCCAGGCTGAAATACCACCCGGCCCTGCATACCCTGGAGGAACACCATGAGCCTGGATATGCTGGGGCTTGAGACTCCTGGGTGAGTCCTGTTTTGTCCTCAAAGCTGCTTGATACCTCCAGGGACAGGGAGCTCACTTCTCCCATTAGGTGGCCATTGGGACACCTTTTCCTGCGTTCAGCTGAGGCTCACTCACCTGTTTCTTTCTGACAAGATCTGGGCCCTGCCACTGTGTGGCCTGCCCTTGTCTGTCCTTGGGGGCTGTGCCTGCAGCCAGAGCATAGGTCAGCTGCTGCTTGGCATTCCCTAGCCTAAGGGGCACTGGCCCATCAGTCCCAGCTCTAAGCCCAGAGAGGGCCTTGCTAGATCCCCCTCAGCCCAACCTCCCCAAGCAGAGGCCAGCATGTCTTACTGGGCTGGGCAGATTGAGGATGAGAGGGTGCACCGTCTGGCCCTGTGTTAGAGCTCTGCTGGAGCCCTGGCACCACAGACTTTCCCTACAAAGGTAGTGCGAAGATTTGGATCTGAGCAGGGTGTGGGTCCTGTTGCACCCTCCTGCCTGTAGGCTCAGGCAGCTTCCTCCAGGTAAGCGGCCACAATATCGGCCATCCCCACCTTGAGAGCTGGGCAGACAGTGGTTGCAGCCAGCGCTGGGCACAGCAGGGCACTTTATGCATGTGGGGGCACTGCATGCAGGAGTCTTTGGCTCCAACTGTCTTAGGTGCCCAGTGCCCACTGCGAGGGTGGGCCCTTCCTTCACGTAGGCAGCAGGATGGAGCCAAAGCTGCGCCACAGATGGGGTGCCTGCTGGGCCTGCATCAAGGCGGCCAGGCTCTGCCCCTATGGATGCTTGGCTCCCCGCCATTCTGCACAGCAGGAGAAGGGTGTAAGGGGCTGAGGGGCTCTCCGCAGGGGATCCAGGGCACCTGTTCTAGCTGCGCCTGGGGAGCCCCCAGCCTGTTAGGGTGCTGCAGCGGCAGCACCGATATGCCCAGTTGTGCCACTGGGTGGCACCACACAGCCAAGAACTTCACTTGGCCAGCTCACAACCCAGCAGTGGAGGGACAACTGGAGCCTGTTCGCTCTGCCATCCTTTGCCTGCTGCGGAGCCTGGCCACAGTCTACGTGGTGCTGTATCCTGTGGCCACCCCCTTGGCAAGCCCATGTTGCAGTCCTGCGCTGAGACCCTGTTGGCTAGACTGGGATTTCTTCCTGTATTGGGCAGAGTGGCTCAGAGAGCAGCTGGAGCAGGTGGCCAGCTGAGCACCCATCACTGTCCATTGGAGTCCAGCCTGTCGCTCTGCCACACTGCTGTGTCTGCATTGGGGTCCTTTGGACCAGGTCTGTGGAGATCCTTGTGCCTGGCAGGTAGTGCGCTCGACCCGTGCCTACCTGTGCCCAGGGCCTGCCTGGTCTGGACAGCACTCAGCCCCACGGCAGGAGCCGGGCTGGTGTCTTGTGGGCATCATGATCACCCCGTCCTCCAGGAGGGAAAATGAGGTACAAGAAACACACACTCAGTTGCAGAGGTTCAGGGCAGAGCCAGGGCCCATACCACGCAGCCTCAGTGTTGGCTGTGGCACACAGAGCCAGATGCTCTGTCTCCCTTCTCTCAGTGCAGCCAGATGAGGACTGCTGCGCCCATTCCTTCTGTGTCCCCATGGCCCCAAGCCCTGGTGGGGCCCTTCCCGGGGATGTGACATGCCTCCCAGCTCTGCAGATCTCCTGCACTGGAAACCTCCGAATCCAGACAGCTATCCTTGTCCCCGTCCCTTGTGCCACACTTCCTCTGCATCGTGGCCTTGGTGGCTGCTGTCCTCACCTCTGTTCACCTCTCCAGGTGCAGATCTGCGTGCCACATCTGCTAGCAGCAGGAGGCGGGTGATGACAGGCAGAGGCGTGGAGAAAGTCATCAACGCCTCTTGAAGTTGGCAGGTACGTTTGGATATGTCTTTGCTGAGCCGTGTCTTGGTGGCCCTGTGACAGTGTCCCAGGATGTGGGGCAGTGTGGGGGTGGCATCAGGGCTCCTGAAGCCCCAGCAGAACCTGCACCTGTGAGTCCCTAGACAGGTGACAGTGGAGGCCAGGGTCAGCATGCTGGACTCCTGAGGCTGCCGGCCAGCCTGAGCGTCTGTCCCTGCCTGGTGAGGAGTGAGGATGTGAGTGTCTGGCAAGAGGTGGGCCCTCAGTGCAGCAATTTCCGGTGATATCTTTTATTTCCTGTCACTTAGACAGTGGCTCTCCTGGTAGGTCAGCTCCTTCTTGGCCCTGGCCCCAGCAGGGTTTCTGGTGGGGCTGTGGTTGCTAGGTTTCCGTTGCTAGGCAACACTCTGTTACCCCTGTGGCCGCCTCAGGGCAGGCTGGTTCTGCCTCTCCCAGTCTCCCAGCAGTGCCTGCCTCCTGTGGCCTCCTCTGTGGACCTCAGAGAGGGCAGGTGAGAGGGACAGGTGGAGAAGGGAGGAGAAGTAGGGCGAGAGGGCCCAGAATGTCCCCAGTGTTTGGGCATCCCTGGCCAGGCCTGCTCCAGCACTGTAAGCTGCCTTCTTCACGTAGACCTTGGTCCCATGCACGTGCCAGGGACACCAGAGTGGTGGCACTTCAGGCCTGGAGGCGGCGCAGAGCAGGGCTGTCGGGTGTCTGACTTGCTGTGCCCCTCCCCAGGTCCTGCCTGCCACTGGTATCATGATGGGGAAGCTCCCCCTCGGGGTGACCTCCCCATATGTGAAGATGAGTTCAGGGGGCTGCACAGACCCCCTCAGCTTCTATGCCACCAGCTACTGCACAGCCTACGGTGAGGGCCTAAGCAGCAGGCCTGCAGTCCCCCATGGTGGCCCCTCCAGGACCCGGCTGCCTGCTGGTCCTGTCTGCCCAGCCCTGCTATCACGACGATTCTGCCCCAAGGCCCTGTCCCAGCCCATGGGCCCATCTCCCACGGTCACAGTCCTTTGCACCAGCTCTGACAACCAGGCCCCAGGGGCAACAGCCCTGCCTGGAGTCCTGTCTCCTCACTGAGCCTGGGCTAGCATCCCATGTCCCCTGGCAGGCCAAGAGAAGTTCAAGCCCCGCATGGGCAGACACGCGGGCACTGGCTATAAGTCCAGTCTGCGGCCCTTCATCTCGTACCAGCCCAGCCTGGATGCCCTGGACAACCCAGCCCTGGGGTATGGTCTTGTGGTAACCCTGACCCCTGGCCCCCACCCCAGGGGCCAACTCAGGCTTGGTGGACAGGGGCTCCTAGAGTGTTGGGAGAGGCTAGGGAGGCCATATGACCCCGAGGCACACAGGGCCTTGTCCTAGCTGCTGCTGCTCATGTCCCCAGGGAGCAAGTCCGGGACACCTTCCAGTCAGTGACCAGTAGGAGCTACAGGCCCTTGGAGGGGCCTGATGGTCGGGACGCCCTGCCCTGGAACATGCACCAGACCAGCTCTGGCTATGGCCGGGAGAAGTCAGGCCTGGAGCCCTTCACCAAGGAGGTCAGCCCGGGTCTGTGCCCTCTCCCCTGGCACCCCCGGCTGCCGCACGCACCTCCTCGCTGCTGCCCTCGTCTCCGCAATCACCACAGAGGCCACCAGAAAGGGCGCCTCTCTCACCCCAGCCATCCACCTCTGGCGTTGTCTTCTTCCTTTTACTGCTGGAGACAGTGCCCCTGGCCCACGGCGCACAGTGTTTCTACCTTCAGGGGTGACAGGGGCAGGGGAGGAGGGGGACAGGGACACAGGGGCAGTGTGGAAGTGCAGGAGCCCAGGGACCCAGGACAAGGTTCAGAAGGCAGCATCTCCTGGCCCCCTCAGGTCCCAATGGCAAGGACAGGGCCCTGGTCAGTAGGGTCCAGGGTGGGGCAAGTGGTCCAGGAGCCAAGGTCCCTGGTGGAGCAGGAAGTGACGGTGGTCACCGCTCCCTGCCCCCACCCAGGTGAAAAAGGTGCACTTTGACACCCAGGAGCATGGGCCACAGGCTGTCGTGGGGCTCGAGCCCAAGGCCCTGCCCCTGCTCCTCCAGCCACAGCACAAAGGCTCGCCTGAGTGGGAGAACGCACACCATGTGAGTGCACGAGGTGGGAGTGCATGGCCAGCCAGAGTCCTGACTTGCCGCAGGGCCTGTGCGACCCTGCCCTCGTCCCCTGCCACGCCCTCCCTGTCCTGGGCCCCTGAGCTGATGTCTGGAGCCCTTGTCCCCTGCCATGCCCTCCCTGTCCTGGGCTCCTGAGCTGATGTCTGGAGCTCTCGTCCCCTGCCACGCCCTCCCTGTCCTGGGCTCCTGAGCTGATGTCTGGAGCCCAGGGCTTTGCAGTTCCTGGTCTCGGCTCCCTTCATCGCCATGTTCCAGGGTCCACGCTCCATGACGTCTGAGTACAACTCCAAGTTTCTTGGGGAGCCGCCTGCCTGGCAGGGTATGCAACCACCTGGGCAACCCAACAGACTGTGGGGCAGGTGAGGCAACAGCAGGGACACTGGAATCCTGTCCCCAGATCTGCTGCAGAGGAA
The DNA here is from genome assembly GCA_004027165.1 of Ctenomys sociabilis. Taxonomy (NCBI): domain Eukaryota; kingdom Metazoa; phylum Chordata; class Mammalia; order Rodentia; family Ctenomyidae; genus Ctenomys; species Ctenomys sociabilis. The sequence continues at coordinate 9,232 of PVKA01036528.1, forward strand.
GTCTGTTGGTGCAAAGGAGAGGACAGGTTTCACCGAGGGCTCAACCAGAGGCCTCCTGGACCTCCAGCCGGCCTGCCAAGCCCTGCCAGGGGACCCCGTGAGTCTGGGCCTCACTGTGGTCTTGGGGCAATTGAAACCCAGGCCCTTGGGTCCCCAGGGGCTTGAGCTGGCCAGCAGCAGAGCTCAGCTCAGAAAGGGATGGGGGTGTTGCCATTCCAGCCCAGCAACCCGTCTCAGGTAGGAGATAGGCTCAAGCCGCCAGCAGGGCCAAGCTTTCCAGCTCCTTCCCCTCGCCCATGCTTCTTCTTCCCAATTGCCCTGGCAAGGCCCATCTGGCTTTTTTGGTTTTTTGCAGAACTTGAGATTGAACCCAGGGCCTTCATGTGGACCTGCACTGCCAGCTCTTTTCCTATTTTTTTATTTTGAGACAAGGTCCCTGTAAGTTATTCCTAAATTGCCCAGGCCAGATTTGAGCACGTGATCCTCCTGCCTCAGCCTCGCATAATGCTGGGATAATAGGGGCAGGGCCATGGGGCCAGCCTGAAGCCCTCCCTGCCCCTTTGCAGGCCCTCCTTCCAGGGTGCAGTGTCACCAAGGCAGACTTCCTCCCCTTGACCAACCCGCAGGTATGGGCTGCTGCTCTGGGGACCCAGGGCTGGAGGGCCTGGGGTGGTGACCACGGTGCCTTGGCACCCACAGCTGTCCTGTCTCCAGGGAAGTGAGTTCCTGCCTGCATTGGCCCAAGGCTCCGAGAGGGAGACTGGCTATAGCCGCATGCATGAGAGAACCTGGAAACCCAGGGTGAGTGACAGGGCCCTCCCAGGAGCTTCCATACAGAATTGGGATTCTTGGGTGGAGGGGGGGGGGCAGGGCTCCTGCCCTGAACCTGAGGACCTGCCCCCAGCAGCTGTCCTCTCCAAGCTCACTACCCAGCAGCACAATCCATGAGCACTTCCGGCCACCTCGGCCAGTGCAGCAGACCAGTGTCGCCCTGCTGGGCCGCCAGACTATGGGGGCCAAGGTGAGTCCCCCTCTCCTTGCTGGGCACACCCCTATGCCACCTAACTTCCCATCCCTCCATACTGTCTGACCTCCCCTGCTCCCCCACCTCCTGACCTTTCCTGCCCACCCTCACCCCTGACCTCCCATCCTCCCATGGCACCTGATGTCCCTGTCCCCTGTCCCAGCAACCCACAGGCTTTCGCTTGAACAACACCAGCTACGTCTGCAACCCTCACGACCCTGCAGGTGACAGTCGGTACCTGACCTCCTACAACCAGGGGTGAGGCTCCTTGTCCTCAGCCAAGGCTTGGAGGGCTCCTTGGCTTACAGGCACAGGGAGCACCAGATCTGGAAAGCAGGGTTAATCCCAGAGTCACCCATCCAGAGAAGAGGGCTCTGGGGGCCCCCAGTGACACTAGCAGTGCAGGGAGAGCCTGGTGTCAGGCTGGTGGGTGGGGACAGTAGAGGTTCAGGGCTGTCTCTAGTAACTTCAGCTGCAAGGACGCCACCACAGGGCATGGCAGCAGGGTAGGAGGCTGCCTGGGGTGAACATGGGTGTGGGGGTGATCCTAGAGGATGTAGCCCAAGAGCCAGGGAAGTTCCTGCAAGGGTTGGTGGGTGGGCATCACAGGAGAATAGGAAGGTAGTGGTGCCCCAAGAGTCCCCAGGCTTCTCCTGCACCCCATGTTATCCACATGCTCCACACCTCAGGATTCTGAAGTGTCTCCATCCTGCCCTGCCCATCCTGCCCTGCCTACCACCCCATCCACAACACACTTGGTCCTGGAGCACACCAGGCACAGCCACAGAGCACAGCTGGGAGGAGCCCGTGGTCTGGCTGCCCTGAGCCTGTTGCAGACCTGGGGCTAAGGCCAGTGACTGCGGGCAGTGGACCGCGGCCCCTTGCCTGTCAGTCCCCTGTGCGGCATCCTTGTCACAGGCTGGCAGCCTCGGTTCCTTGCCTACATCTGTTGCATCCCCCTTTCTGTGCTGCCCTGAGCCCTGTGACTGCATCCCTTGCCCTGGCCTGGCACAGTGAGCTCTGCGGAGAGGCAGAGGTGGGGGTCGTGGCTGTGGGGACACTACAGAAGCCCTCCTCTCCCTTCCGGTGGTGCGTCAGCATCAGGGCTCCAGGGCAGCCAGGACAGGAAGGGGATGGCAGGTCTCCCAGGTATGTGACCAAGGCTAGTGACCCCTCTGCCCTAGGTTCTTCGAGAATCTCCCCAAGGGGCTGGACCGGGAGGGCTGGACCCGGGGTGGCATCCAGCCCTTGAAGCCCAGTGGCTACGCCCTCAATCAGGGACCCTCGAGCTTGGAGCTGGGCCCTGGTGCCCCGGGGAGCCTCTGGTGCCCGCACCCCCACCGAGGAAGGTAGTGCCGCACTGCTTGATGGGCACAATGGTTCCTGGGGACGGGGGCTGTGGGGGTGGAAGCCAAGGCTGGAATGGAAAACAGGCTCTGAGCTGGGTGTTGAGCTGGGCACCCCTCTCTCTGCAGAGCCCTGACCCCCTCAGACTCTATGCAGGTGCCATCCTGGGGCTACTGCTGCCCTCATCCCTCTGAGGCTGTGCCCAGGTGAGCAGGCCCCAGCAGGGTGGGGTGGCTGAGTGATCAGTGCTGCCTCCCAGCTGGGGCCCTGGGCCCCACGGGGCCTCAGCTTCTGTGACAGCTTGGTCAGAGACCAGGCCTGACCTGCCCTTCCCCTCCTCCTCTTGGGCCCCGCAGGACCGAGTCCAGTTCACAGGCCCAGGAATAAAGAGCAAGTGGAGCACAGCTGTGAGTCCCAGACCCTGAGGTTGGTGTGCTCAGGGCGTCCGGTGGGGTGTGGGGTGTGGAGTAGGCCAGGTTTCAGCCCAGACCTGTTGGAAGCTTGAACATTGACTCTGGGACAGTCTCCCTGTGCTCTGGCTCCTGTGCTGGCCAGGAGCAGGGCTGGCACCATCCAGGGAGGCAGGTGCAGGAGGGTTTCCCCACCCTCTGCACAGCCTCACTCCCTGGCACAGCATGCCTGGCATCAGGGCAGGACCGCTGAGCCGCTCTGAATCCCATGGTGGGATGAGGACTGCGTGGCTACCTGCCCCAGAGAGGCCACGAGGCTGGACAGTCCGACCTGGCACAGGAAAGTGAGGACGGGGGCAGCCCTCTAGGAGGCTGGGAATGCAGTGCCCAGGGGTGTGCTCTGCACAGGCGCTTGTGGTCCAGCATGTGCCAGCCTGCACTGCACTGTGGCTGGGCCCTGCACTCCTGACAGCGCCGGCATCTATTGCCACTCTGCCAGGTACTCCTGTGCAGTGTGCAGCAGAGAGCTGTGCCTATACACACCAGGAGCCTGCTCCACAGGGCAGGGAGGGTACCAGGCCTGGTGTGTCGGAGACAGGCACAGCACCAGCCACCGTGCTGCCCTGCATGCTCTGGCCCACCGTGGTGGAGCAGCTGTGCCAGCCTGGCAGGCCCAGCCCAGGCCTGAGGGTGTCCCAACAGTGGGTTCCATATGGGCGCTGGCACCAGCTCGCACGGGCAATAAAGGAGGAGTTGAGAGTGCAGCCTACTTGGGGCCAGCCAGGGTGGGGCAGGAGAGGTACAGAGTCCCCTGGCCCTGCTGCCAGAGGGCACAAAGCACAGGCAGAGCCCTGAACACACGAGCACCTCACTGTGCACAGTGGCACAGAGAGCTCTGGGACAACAGATGCTTGAGGCATCAGATGGGGACACCTGTGCACGCTAACACACTGACAGGCACGTGCACACACCAACATGGAAAACCCCTGTGCACATGGACATAAGGACACACGCATGTGCATGCACGCACATGCCGCATTTGAGCCTAACTCTTCTGCCACCTCCCGAGATGGCCCCAGTGGCTCAGACTTCAGGCCCGATCTTGCCTGCTCCCGTTACCTTCTCCCGCCTGCCCCCAGGTGGGTTCCATCCCTGAGGCTCAGTACCCAAGCTGAGCCCCAGAAGAGGCAGCATCCCCAGGCTTCCATCCCGGCCTGGCACACCCTGGGGCTGCTTGTCACGGGTGGCCCAGGTGAGGACAGACAGGAAGGACCAAAGAGGGACTGGTGACTAGACTGGCTGGCGGGGCTGCTGGTGATAGCAGTGGGTATGAGTGAATGCCCAGGGGGACCACTGCAGGCCTGGGGGGGTGGTGGGGGCCTGGGAGGATGCACACTAGAAGAGTATGGCCGAGTGTGGGCAGGGACACGCCAATTCTGTGGTGACCAGGACAGGGCCCACCCTGTGCACACTTTCAGAACACATGGTGGCATGTGATGAGTAGGGGAAGGGTAAATGAGTGACGCCACCCAAGGGTCCCACAGCTTCTGCCCCTGGGTGCTCTGGGCCCTCTAGGCCATGACCATGTCCTTGGCATGGGGCCCCTTTGCCCCACTCGCCCATGGGGGCCTCCATAAGGTGACTTGGAGTCATCACCCAAGGCCAGGACAGAGTGTGGTGTCCTCTGTGGGCCCAGGCCCCAATGACACTGCCTGTGGCTCCCAGTGGAAGGGGCTGGCTGTGTGCAGGGTGGGTAGCAATGTCCCAGGTGGCCACACAGCCTTGGCAATGAGCCCCTCAGAGCCAACAGTGGTGCTTTCTCTGTGGCTTTGTTTGTGGTTGTGCCTACTCCTTGCCCCCAGACATAAGGCCTTGCCAGGCCTCTCGACTCCCCTTCCTGGGCAGATGCAGAGCACGGTAGTCCCCAGCCAGGACTCAGCCCAGCCGTCCACCCAAAGCAGCTCTGTCACCAGCTGCCCAGCCACTTAACTGCTGCACACTTCCACAGTCTCCCAGAGAGGTGGGTGGTGGCTGCAGAGCACTTGGGCCTGAGGCAGCAGTGGCTCTGACATGGTGCAGAGCAGAGCTGGCCAAAGCCATGCTGGGGACAGAGCATGGCCCACTCCTTCACAGTTCTGGAAGCAGCTCCCCATGATCGCCGTGAGTGACAGTACCTGAGGCCACTGTCGGCTGGACCGTGGCGGCAGCAGCCATTCCCTCCCCCTGCATGGCCCTCCAAGTTCCCTCTCATTGAGTTAAGCTACTCCTAGAAATCCCCAATTTCCAGATTTTCTGGGGTTCGGTCGTGCTGTGACTGGCTATCCCTGAGCCCCGCTCCTGTCCAGCACTAGGACCATTCAGGCCTCAGAGGGCTCCTTTGGCGGAGCTAGGCACACGGTGGTCTGGGCTGGGGCTCAGCAGAACATGTGCCTTCAGGGGGCTGCAGGGTTAGCCTCGCCTCTGACACATGGAGGCAGGGTTGCTGAAGTTGCCCTGGGGCTTGGGTCACTCTAACCCAGAACCATCAGTATAACGTGACAGCTGCCAGCCAGGCACACGGTTCCCTCTGGCTGCAGCTGTCCTTGGAATGGCTGTGGGTGTCGAGAAGGCTGTATGCTGAGGGCACCAGCCATAGTGCAGACAGATGAGCATGTGACAGTGTGGTGTGGGCGTGTCAGGGCCAGAGGCTGTGCTCACGGCCAGTGCTGAGGAGCCCCCGTAGAGTGCACTCCAGGAGCCAGAATGCCAAGCACACTGGCTGGTGGTCACTGGCAGAAGAGCAGCCCTGTCCCGCTCCACAGTCTGCCTGTTCACGCCCTTCCCTACCCTCAGCTGATACATTTAGGTGATTCCCCAGTAAACCAGATAGTGCCACCAGCCTGGTCTCTGGAGTCCTCTGTCGTACTCACCACACTCTGGATCCTCGCTGGCCATCTGGAGTGATGCCCGTTCCCCAGGTACTGTGCCCTGCACAAGCAGCCAGCCAGGATAGAGGCATCGGGCTCAGGACTCCATGCCCAGGCCTGACTCTGCTGGGGTTGCAGGGACCCCCACCCCCTGCAGTGGTGGCAGGAGAGCCACCCCCTCCCAAGGCACTTGGTCTGGAGCCCCAGGCCTCCCCACCTGGTTCCTCTCTGGGGGCCTGGATCTGTATTCACAGCCGGGGTAACATGGCTTGTGTGCTTTTGCCGAAGGAGGAGCTGTGAGCCTGGGAGCATGAGTGTGCACACCAGTGTGAGCTCCTGCTCAGGGCCCAGGGAAGACCTGGACGGGGGGGCGGCGAAGAGCAGGCTGTGCGCCACTAGCTGAGGCGAGGTGTCACCCATGGAAGAAGGCCTCGCCCAGCCCTGCCGAGCATGCCTGGCAGTGCTGGCACCCAGTAGGATGACACAGGCCAGTGTCTTCATGAGCACAGACCCAGGGGCGTCTATGGCACCACGGGCTCTCAGAGAACGCATGGGTGGGGCAGAGTGCACATTGACTCCCCAAGAGTCAGACCTTGTGGGCAACAGAAGGTGGTGTCAGCTAATGCCCTGAGAGGAGACGTTTATGCAAAGGACCTGGTAGCGCAGGAGCCACCCATCCAGGAGCCCATGCTGGCCCTGGGCCTGGCCGTGGCCTGTGGCACTGCAAGCCTGCTTCTCGCCCCTGCCGGTCCACACTGCACTGCACTCCTCACTTCTAGTTCAGAATCCAGGGGAGGAGCAGCTGGAAATTCTGGGCTGCAGACCACAGCAACTGTGGGGACCCCGAAAACAGAGTGCTGGCACATCCAGTACTCCCCATGGGCCCATGGCTCTCCTGTACAAGAAGGGCCCCCTGGCCTGGTCATCGGGATACAGTCCCTGAGAATAGGAGCAGCACTGTGCAGGTTTCTGTGGGCCCTGTATGGGACACACCAGACAAGGGGTTGGCCTGGAGGCCACTGGGACCATGGAGAAGATGCCTGAAGGGGGCAGGCCTGGGTACCAAGGACACGTTCCTGGATACCTGCTGAGGCCTGCTGTGCTCAGCAGGCAGGGCGTGTGGGGCAGGAGTGGACCACAGGCCTGGACTGAATTGCCGTGAGGAGGCAGTATGCCCGGAGCCCCAGCTCCTCCCTCCCGCTCTGCCTCCAGGGCTCTGCACTATGAGCCCCAGCTCCCTGACCTGGGCCTCCCAGTTAGTACTCACACTTCAGCCTACAGAACGTGAACTGGAACTTCTAGAGCAACCAAAACAAATCTCTAAATTGTGGGTGTAGGATACTGGGTCCAAGCAATGAGAAATGACAAAGGCACATTTTTCTGCCAGAGATGATTTTGTGGCTGTAATTGCCTGGCTGTGTGGTTTAGAAGTGTGTGGTTTGGGATTGGTTTGTGGGAGGAATTTGCAAGTTTGGAGATGCTGACCTTAGAAGCAGTCCTCCTGTGCTGTGAATTGAGCTTAATTCTGGTTGCAGGCCAGAAAAACAGAAGGCCAGACTAACCGCAGTTGGAAATGACTCCTTTGGGATGGACTGCAGGTGTGCATGTTATGCTTTGGCGGAAACCCTGTGTACATTCTGCTTATGTCCTGACACTTTGTGGACAAATAAAATTAAGGGCAGTGGAAAATGTCAAGGTAGCCCAATGTTCAGGCTGTAGCATAGTTACTGCTTGCTACAAGCAGTGAGATTTGCATTGAGAAACAGGAGCAAAAAGCCCATTGAAAAAGTTTTGAGTTTCTATAGAAAGGAAACTCCTATAAAGTTGGTTGGAGCCTGTAAAATTATGGCTGAGGAAAGCTGGGTTACTAAAAGATTAGCATTAAAAAGAAGCCAGGTATTTTATATCAAGACAATAAGATGCCAATATCACAAGAGGAGAGGACAGGACAGGAGAGGAGAGGGCCAGGAGAGAAGAATGAGGGCCAGGGAGATAGCTCAGTAGAATAAGCACTTTCCTGGCAAGTGCAATGGCCTGAGTTCAATCTGAAAAAAAAAAAAAAAAAAAAACCAGAGTGAGCAAAACCCTCTTCACAGCCTTGAGGGTTCAGCGGTGAAGGGCTTCGTCTCAGAGGAAAGCCTCAGGCCACTCCGCTTGAAGAGGACCAGCCAGGGAACCGATCTGCGGGGATTTGTTCACAGTGCTCGGCCATCCAGCCACTTGGAGACTTCCACAGCCATGATTCAAGGGGGCTCCGCTGCTGCTTGGGCTAGCAGCAGACCTTCAGGTTCTCCACACAGCACTTACTTTACAGATGTGCAGAAGGCAAAGGGTGTAGGACCAGAAAACCTTCCACCCAGATTTCAGGAGACAGCCTGGGAGGCCAGGCAGGGTATGTGAGAGGGCAGTGAGTGAAGCTGTGCACTTAAAGCCAGTGGTGAAATGAAGATGCTGGGAAGCTGGAGAAGCCAGTAACGTGCACTGTCCACTGGGGAAAGCTGTGGGTCACGAGCAGAGCCAGCCCAAGCGGGGCCACGAGAGCCACAGCCTGCATGCTGTGGCGGGGGAGCTGCCCGCGCACTTCAGAGCTCATGTCTTTGCTCTGGAAGCTGGGTGAGGAGCTGCAGTGTCCAGTGTCTGCCCACTGGGCTTCTTGATCTTGCTCTAGCCCCTTTCCTGTCTACCCTCCCGCTGCTTCCTCTTGCACTGGGAATGTTTGCCCTTTGCCATTGTGTGTTGAAAGTGTTTAACCTTTTTTTTTTACAGCTAAATATTTGAGCCTCAGAGAAGACTTTGGACTTGCACTTTTCAGCAACTGGGACTTTTTTTGTGGTCCTGGATGTCAAACTCAGGGTCTGTGTTTGTCAGGCAGACATGTAAGCTGCGTCTCCCAGGTCCATCAACTCTCCAGACTTCTAAATGACGTTTGCATAAAGAGATGCACACAAGTCCTGGGAATGGGGTGATACGCTACAGTTTAGATCTAGATGCCTTGGAGCCGGCCTGTTATGGACTGAACCCCTACACACTGTGAGCCAAAATAAACCTGTCCTTTTGTGTGTGTGTGCACAGGGTCTCACTACATAGTGATCCTCCTGATTTCTGCCTCCCTGGTGCTGGAATTACAGACGTGCACCATTGTGCCCAGACTCCAATCCCAGCTCAGCGTGCCTGGGGGTGGGGCCGGTGCAGCATTTGGTGCTAAACCTGTCCTTTTCTTAGTTGTAGATGTTCAGTATTTTGGTCTCAGCCACGCAGCAAGTGAAACACTGGCTTGCCAATAACTAGACTCCAGGCCAACTGAGTCTCCTTTAAATTAAGATTGGTACACAAAGGCTGATTCCTTCCTTCCCCCAGGAGGCTGGCATCCTCCAGAGCTGCTTCTAGGGAACCTCTTTGAGTTCAAGGCATCCACGTCATGCTCCCTGCCCCTGCCATGACAGTGACCCTGGCCTCTGCTGACTGAGGTCCGACAGCCAGCCAGCAGGTGCTCCCTGGGCCCTGCAACCCCTCAGGCCTAGCAGCCTGTTCCACCCACACCTCCCTGGAGTTGGGCCAGCTCCCCTCCGTGCCACCTCTCGGCCTGCATGGACAGGCCCCACCCTCCAGGGAAGAGGGTGGAGCAAGCCCCTCTGTGCCCAGGGCTCCTCCGGTGCCCCACCCTCACCCTGTCCCTTTCCCAGCACTGGGTCAGGTGTGGCTCTGAGCCTTGGTCTCCTCCTGGATGAGCTCTCACTTCTGTGATGACACACACCTCCCCTCTCAGGGCTCGCAGGCTTGCTGCAGCAGCTATCTGTTCTTCAAGTTCAAAGCCAGGCTTTTGGACCTACAGAAAAGACTTCTTAATGCCCTGCTCTTGTAAGGGTACAGTCTCAGCTCTGGGTTTCAAAGCCTCTTTTGCAGCTTAGAGCCAAGGATTTGACTCTTTGTTCTCATTTTCCCTTGGAGAGCAGCAAACAGAAGAAGCAGCTTAGCATCTGAATGGGGCAGAATGGATATGAGGAGGTGGGATCCAGCCAAAGCCTCCAGGTGGGAATGCCCGGCTAGGCTCCCTCACCGAGTGATCATCCGTGCAGGGCAGGCTGGCTCTGCGAAAGGGCAGCAGGAGCTCACCCCAGCACAGCACTTAGAGAAAGGCCCCATGCCCGCCATTGAGATAAATACTAGTAGGGTCATGCAGTCTTTTCTGTCTGCCCAGTGACTGAACCCAGGGCCTGGTCCCTGCTGAGCGGGCAGGGCTCTCCCACTGAGCTAACCCAAACTCCACGATGAACAAAGGTCCGCACTCTTAAACAGAGGCAGGAGGGTCACAGCGTTGTTCTTGCGCTACCAGGCCTAGTGGCGGCATCCATACGATCTGGTCTTTATTTAGGGTTTTAGTATTTTGTTCGTTGTGATTTTTTTTAGCATTTGTTCTGAATTTTTAAAAACACTGCGTCGGGTTTTTCTTAATCATAAGTATGGACACCCCCCCCCCCTGCGCACAGCTTTATTCTTTCTTCCCTGGGTAAAAACTGAAGAACTGAGATGGGGCAGCCCAAGTGGCCAGGTGGCCCCAGGGGACATGCAGGTTCCTACCTGGGAGCTCACATCCTAAATAACTCACAGTTAATTATTTATTAGAGTTGGAGACCTTTGAAGGAGAGATGTGGGCAACCAAGAAGCCATACTGTGGGCTTGACATGCTCTAAAGTTTCTGGGAAGATTCCCATTGGGGAAGAACTCGGAGGAGACCCTAAGGGTGGATCATGGCCTCCAGCAGCGGGGTGGGCATGTGCAAAGGCCCTGGGGTGAATTAGGTCAGGCAGTTCTGTAATGAACAGCCCTGGAATTTAACCAGCTGAACACCTCAGATGTTTCCTCCTTTCCTCAGTGTAATGGCGCAGTGGCCAGGGGTGCAGGTTCCTTGTGTTAGTCCTTGTGTGGTGTGAAGGACCACACTGAGGGTCACCAATCAGTACCGGTCTTCCTTTCACCCCATCACTGGCCCAGGGCTCCCCCAGGTGCTACTTCCTGGCTGGGAAGTCTGATTTGCAGAATAGAAGCTGTAGAAGATGACATCATCGCCCAGGCAGCCCTGACACGGGGAGGGATGCTCGGAGGTCTGTCTCTGGGACCTGGTGCTGCACGACGGCACGAGCCATGCTTACCACCATGCCCACCACAGCCTGCCCGAGGACAGTCAGGCTCTTGTCACAACAGAGTCTCGGCACCGGCACAAGCGGCCCTGCCCCTGGTCAAACTCCCTGGCTGCTGTGTCCCCAGCTCGGGTGTCTCCAGAGGGCTGAGGGGGCTCAGCTTTCACGGAGCAGCCAGGTGAGCCCGGCACTCTGGTTCCAGGGGAACATGATCCTAGGCAGTGCTTGGTTCCATTTCTGGGGGTGGAAAGTGGGGCTGCCATCTGCCACCTGGGACCTGATGCTGGGTGGGCCTGGAGCCCCCAGACTGTGCGCCCGGCAACCCTGGGCCTGGGCATACAGCTCTGTGTCGTAAACCTATTTAGGGAACTCTGGGTTGTGCCCCAGCTAGGAGGACACATTGAGTCGTGGGCTCAGGGACGGGAGGTGGTGAGGCTTTCAGCCACTCTGCCCTTTCTGGAAGCATCAGCATCTGCACAGAAGCGGCAGTGTGGCTCAGTGTGAGCGCTAGCTGGTCCATGCACACACACGTGCACATGCTCACACAGCAATCTCCAAGCAAGTGTGAATCTCTGCTGCAGCCAGGATGGGCAGGATGTGGGGTTCCAGGCAGTCTCCCCAGCCCTCCCACAGAGAGGCCAGGCAGGGCGAGTTTTGGCAGTCATGACCTTGGCCACTTCTCCCTGATTCGGTGTGAGCGGGCAGGATCTCAGGCTGCAGCTGTGAGGAGAGGTGCAGGTGCTCAGGTGGGGCTGGCTCTCAGGACTGCATAGGAGGAGAGGAGTGCAGACCCCCATGCCCACTCCTCCTAGAGGCACCAGGGCACAGGGTTCAAGCTGCACGGCCTCCTCGCACTGAGCACACAGGTCCTCCTTACCCCTTCCCTCACTGCCCCTCCGCCTCATCTGTGGCACTGCCTCCTGGGGCCTATGGGCTTCTAGCTGCTAAGGGAGGCCCAGGCCAGCCCACCCACTCCTGTCCCTGTGCTAGGAAGGCATATCCCAGACATCAACCTGCCTCAGCCTCCCTGCACCCTTACCCACCCCAACATCTGTTTTAAGGCAGCGCCTCCCCCCCTTTCCCCTCCACACCCTGGCCCTAGCTGCTCATGTTCTGTGGATGATTTCCAGCCCACAGTAGTGGGACCTTCTGCCTGTTGCGTTCACAGGCAATGAGGTCCTCAGTGCCTCACCCTGTAATAAGGGTTTAAGGTTTGTTGAATGAATACTAGAAAGCACAGGGACAGGAATCTGGCTAGTGCTGGTGAGGGGAGTGGGCTGGGGCAAGAAGGGTGCTATCCCTTGCCCCTTTGCCACAGGAGGGGTGAAGCCCTGGGCAATTACACACCGCTGGGGCAAGTCCCTACCTCCATGCACTGTTGTGGCGTAGGCACCCCAGCTTCTCCAAGACAGTCACCCTTCCTTGCTCTGCCTGAGATTTTGGGGGTTACTCTGGTGGGCTCCAGTCTCTGCTTTGTGAGGACCCCAGTGCTCCCTGCCTGGATTCTCTGCTCTGGGGCAAGGAGAGGGCACAGGGGGCCTTGGCCAGGAAGTGGGGACTCAGTCCCCTACAAGCTGAGCTTTCTTTCTTTCTTTCTTCTTTCTTTATTTTGCCAGGAAGTGGGGACTCAGCCCTCTACAGGCCGAGCTCCCTCCCTCCCTCCC
>PVKA01036529.1:0-21717 GCA_004027165.1 Ctenomys sociabilis
TGCTCTTTAGCTTGAGGGGGGTGGTTATCATCAATATTGTTTTACTTTTTCCGACTGCCCTCTGTCTTGAAGTTCCGCTATAAGGAGCGAACTTGTCTGCAGGCTTCTTGATGTTCCCAGGTTACCAATTCTCCAGCACTCAATCCTAGTTACACAAATCAATAAGACAACTGCACTGTGGAATGGTATGCCCAGCCCCACCACTTCAAGAATGTCTAGCCACTGCCTGCTTTTCATTGTTTTGAGTGAGAACTCTGCCTTTGAGTACATTGGTGGTTCCCTGGGCACATAGACCAACAGAAAAGGGCTGAGGCCCGAATTACCTATTCCGTTGTTTCAAACTATTTTAATATATATGCTAGTTTATACTACTAGCTTCTGTTAGTTCATCAACAAAAAAGAAAGTTGTGTTCTAATATCTGTTTTTTTTGTAAGAGAAAAATCTTCCTAGTTGATATCTTGTGCTCTGAGATAATGAGACACTGTATCCAATATTATTTTCTTACTATTTTGTTATGAAATTTTATTTTTCTTCTGCAAGATGAAATATAGAAACCAAACGAGCAGTTTCCTCCTCTAACCATATACAAAATTCTGAAGTTCAGTGGGGCAAAACCAACAAAGAGAGCTACAGAGCTCTGAGAAATAAGGTTGAGTTTCCATTGTCATTTGGTAGTGAGGAAGCAAAGAGAAGAGGTCAGACTCACAAAGAAGAGGGGCTCCGGTGACCCCTGTGCACACTCTGTCTTGGAGCATCACAGGACCAAAGACAGGAGTGGAGTGGAAAGCACGGCAGACACAGGTTGCCCCTGGCAGCGGGGACAGACTGCAGGACCCCTCCAGGATGATGGAAATTATCTGTACTTCACCAAGGATGTGGGATACATGGCTTTTAGCATTTAAGAAAACTCATCCAACTTTATACTTAAGATCAGGACATTTCTCTTTGAGCAAATTGTATGTCAATTTTGAAAAAATTCTATCATTCTTATAATATTGGCAAAGTTGTGAAAGGCTGGCAGCATGTGTTAGGATGGAGGCAGTGTACACTGGCACACGGCACCCCTGCTTCCTCCTGCATGCACTCCCCCTACCTGCAGATCTTGGCACAGGGGCCTGATTGCCTGAACCTGAAGCCCAGGGAGCCATCCTGCCTCTTCTCTAATGAAGGAGAAGAAACTCTTTGTAAATCCACCTTTTTCCATAAGAGAAAATCTTTTTTGTTGGCATCTTGTACTCTTGAGATACCGAACCCTACCTTATCTACTTGTAGCCAGATTTCCTTGAATTCCAGCTGCCACGATCCTGGTGGGCACTCTGTGGGCTTCGACAGGAGCGATCTGGGTGTGATTCTTCCTGCTCTCCCCCTCTGGAACACTCACTATGGCCTATCCTGTAAGAATCGATTATTTACCTCCCAATACTCTGCTTCTGTGCTTCCTGCTTGCTTAGCCCATATCATCCACAAATTGCCAAGGATCAGGGCCTGACTTTTTTTTCTAGAGGTCAGTGCTCCTTGTGAATAAACCTGTTGCATTTTGGTGTTTCTGTTTGTAGTTGCAACTAAATTGCTCCAACTGGGCTCAAACTTGTAATTCTCCTCCCCAAAGCGCTGGGAATATAGACATGCATCACCAACCCCAGCTAACCCTCACATCTTTTAAAATACTTGGGAAAAAAAGCTAGTTGCCTGATAAAGAACACCACTTATTTTCTCTTGGCTGGTTGAGAAAATTACCGGATGATTGCATGAGGGATGGACAGTCCGCCCTCATTCAGATAGCCCAAGACATGCCCCTGGCCTCCAGCAGGCTTTGGCTAACTGAGGACTCTCATAGCTTCCCGGGTTCTTTGCTTCCTCCTACATTCCTGCTCCTGTGGAGGGAAGCTCTGGGGGCCTGCAAGCTCAGGAGCCCTGACTTCTACGCCTTACTGGCTTCCTCTTTCACACTGTCTCCAGTGTGTTTCTGCCTCACTGACATATGGGTTCCAAGCCTTAGCATGTTTCACATGATCTCTGAGAGCCAAAGCAGCCTTTACAAGGTCCCAGCGTTAGGCAGTAGCTCAGGAATCAAAGGTGTGAACCTTAATTGTGACTGTCAGCTTGGTTTGAGTAAGCACCACCTAACAAATTAGTAAAGTGCTGGGTGTGTCTCAGTGATTGAGAGGTAGGCTGCAAGCTGAGGGGAAAAGACCCGCCCCTGTGCATGGCATCGACCAATAGGCTTGCAGCCTGGAGGGAAAGAAAGAGGGAAAGGAGACAGCACTCCAGTCTTCTCTATCACCAATCTATCTTAGTCTCTAGTTCCTTCAGGCTTCCAGCAAGGACTTCTAGGTGCACCTCCTTTGCACCTTTCAGCTTTCCAGCCTGGACTCCTAAGGACTCACACCACCCTCTTCAGGGGCATGTTTTGGGCCATCTGAATGAGGGCGGACTGTCCATCCCTCATGCAATCATCCGGTAATTTTCTCAACCAGCCAAGAGAAAATAAGTGGTGTTCTTTATCAGGCAACTAGCTTTTTTCCAAGTATTTTAAAAGATGTGAGGGTTAGCTGGGGTTGGTGATGCATGTCTATATTCCCAGCGCTTTGGGGAGGAGAATTACAAGTTTGAGCCAGACCTCTAATGCTGACTGGATCCTTCTGCTCCTGGCTGCAGATTGCCGTTGGGTTCTCTTCCAGCCACAGTGCTGCAGGCAGCTATCAGAATCCTTTATATAACTATGTAGAGTCATATATTAAATCTGTTCCCCCCCCAAAAAAAAATCTGTTCCACTATTGAGCCTATACAAAAGACGTGTGAAAAAGCTCCAGGGAGTCTTCCAGAAACAAAGTCAGTACCTCTCAGGATAAAGCTAAAAATAAGAGGAGAGACTGGGAAGCCTTTCTCACTTGGTGAGTTGCCTGCCCTTTGGATTCTGAAGGCTGCTGCGGACAGATGCCTGCCTGCCACAGGAATCCACAGGCTTTCTGCTACAGAGATCCTGGCCACTCCTTGGTGGTCTGTGACAGCCCTTGGGGGCATCCGGACCTGCTTGCCGGGCCCTGGGGAGCCATGGCCACACCAGGTTTCCCTTGCTCCCCCAGGGGTAAGAGTGGCTGAGGGCTCCTGTCTCAGAGTCCCCATCACTACACCCTTTCTCCCCTTCTTTCAGAAACTGAGGGCACTTGGGTTTTGAGATAATGCTATTTTTAGTCACCAGAATAATAGAAGCATTACAGAATACAGGGACAAGACAGGCCAAAGTGAGAGGTGCCACCGTGGCGCGGAATCTGGCTCATGTCTGTAAGGCTTCCCTGCCTGTGTCGTCTCACTGTTAATCCACAGCAGGTAATTTGACACCCTTGTGTACACCCCAGGGCTTTCCTTCGCTGCGCAGCCTTTGCCCCAGCTGACAATGCCCAGCTGGTACCACACGCTTTTCTTCTTCCTCCTCTTCTTTTTTTTAAGGCAAACCAGAGGTCCCCCACTGTCACCCTAGGAGAGAAAAGTTGTTTGGTCAAGGCAGGGACAGTGGCACTGCTCCTATAGCCCACGGCAGAAAGTTCAGGGTCTCTTGGATGACAGATGTTCAGACGGTGGTTCGGTCCTTCACATGCATGACTCTGCTGTGTGACTCGGAAAGTGGGCAAACAGTGTGGCCAGAAGCAAGGCCGTGCATGGCCGGCTGTCGAGAATAAAATCTGCACTCGGCACCGTCACCTCCTCCCTCTCCTCAGCAGTGTCAGTGTTGATGTACCCAGCAATGCCTTACTTCTCTGCCTTTTGCTATTTCTCAGGAATGTTCAATCTTTGTCCCTGCCTTTTTGCTTCAAATTCATTTTCTACCTGCCCATGCTTCTCCTCTGTACTAGTCACTGTAGCAAAAAGTAAGAAGCAAAAGCAAAAATCCAGTATGACCCATAGTAGGTCATTGGTTGAATGCATTAAGATACAAGCTGCTGTGGACCATAGACTAATATTAGTCCAAATGTCGTGTCGCGATCCAAAGCACTAAATTTTAAACAACTTGCAAATGTAAAGCACCATGAAAAAGGTCACCAAATTAGCAGATTTCACTGTAGACAGAGCTGACACAAAAATTGAGGAATGTGGTAGCTTTCATATCTCCAGGGCTTTTGAACTATTTTAAAAATTCTAGTAAAGCTGTATCATCATGAAGAAAAAATATTGGAAAACACTGATGTAAAAAAGAATAAAAAATACAGTGTGTAAATGAACACATGTACACAATTATGTCTGAAAAGAACATAGCAAGAATATGCACTCCTGGGAACATGGTTTACATTTGGGCAGAACTGTCGGAGGCCAATCTGGTCCTCCCTGCGCTTCCCTCCAGAGGGCTGGAGCATTCTTCACCATGTGTTTGAGTCAGTAACTGCAGTCAGCAGCGCTGCGCCTCAGCCCTGGGGGAGGGGCCACGGTCTGCAGATGCAGCTCCCCACACCCTTGTGTGCACGCACGCATCCGTCGTTGTCATCTTACAGAAGTGGGATCGTGCTCTGCACTGTACAAAGCTTACAAAGCCTCATTTTCAGAATGTTTTGTGACACCCAAAAAGTTGGATGAAGTCGCTTCTCAGTGATTTGCTAAAAATCCAAATCCAAGCCAAAACACTTGAAACTTCAAAAGATGGGATACGATTTCACTTGCTTTCTTAAAAACCACACTGTTTTTACAGAGAAATCAGTGTCCCCATTAACTCACTTTAAACCGAACTTTTCTTTGCCAAATGTCATGAAGTCACTGGATAAACCACATAATCTTTCTTTTGTTTTTCCTCTTTTTTTGATACCGTGAGTCAAACTCAGGACCTTGTGTTTTCCAGGCAGGCACCGTGCCACTGAGCTATACCCCTGGCTTATAATTGAAATTAATTGGGGACCACAAACTCACAATGGCTAATTTTCCCTACTTCCTTAAGGGACAAAAGAAGGCTTGGGATTAGTAGTGCCATTCTTTTGAGATTTGCCATTGTTGCTTCAGGGATGGGCTGTCCTCTCCCACCCACTAAGGCTAAGCTAAAACTACTAGTATTTTATAAAACACTCCAGAGCAAGATCCTGACCACAGAATCACCTCTGCCCTCTTGAGTTGGCCCATCATTGCTTCCGTCTCTGAGCTGTGACCTCTGTGTCTTCCACAGATCTGGGATCTCCCACCAGCCCCTCCTGCCACTGCCTACACCCAATAAAGCATGGCTGGCTCAGAGTGTCTTTGCTTCTGCCCGTCCTGAGGCATTGACCCTTCAGTCCAACTTCATGTGTTCCTCAATTTGTTTCTGTTTCTTATTTTGTCCTTTCACTGCAGCTCTCATACAGGCAGTTGGAGATCTTGGCCAGGTCCCTGAGAGAAATGATAATTCATCTATGGAGATGAGGGGTCCATAAGAAAGAACCTCCACATACCAGCATGCACTGGAATTCTTACACATCTGGAGCCGAGCAGACCTTGACTTAAAGTCCAGTAGGAATGCTAAACCAGGCTGGACGTGTGGGGCTCCGGGCCTGTCCTGTGGGAGGACTGTACGCGAAGTGCCTGGTCCAGATCCTGTTATGTGGGCGCACTGGGTCAAAACCCCTCTCTGACTCAAGGGGGTGTTGGGCCAGGCAAATCTTGGATGGGTTGGCTCACTGGATTTCAAATTCCGCTTTTACTAGAACCCAAAAGATAGGAGAAAGCCATGTGAGATCTGGGTCAGAGTGAGGTGTCTGCAAACCAAGAACACCAGGAGCCGAAGTGAACCCCAGAGTATCTTCCCTTAGGCCCTGGGAGGGAAGACACCGTGGCTGTCTTGGGACGTGGCTCCAGCATGAGATAAACACCATTCAGGTCATTTCCAGCTGCCTAGTGTGGCCGCTTGTCGTGGCAGCTGAAGCAAGCCCAGTACCTGGCAGGCGTCTTTCCCCCCTTCAGGACTCCCAGCGCACAGCATGTTCAAGGTGACCATAGAAGAGGCATTGTAACACTTTTCCCAGTCCACCAGATCAAGGTCGACTTTGTGCAGCTTTGGATCCATCGTAAAATTCAAACCTGATGAGAAGCAGATGGAGACAGGGCCCTAAGCCCTCCGTGACCCTTCTAGGTGAGGTCAGACACCCACTCAGGTGACATCTTTTCACATTTGTGACAAGGGCACCGCCTCTGGCCCAGAGAACCATTCAAATTTGGACTGAGGTGAGAGATGAGAAAATTGTACCCCTGGAATCTAGAGCTGTCCAGGACAAGGTCCCCTTTCAGTTTCAGCCAGAGCTCACCATCTTGCCATCCACAGAAGATCCAGGCTCTGGATGGGATTCTCAGATGTGTTTTGTTCAAAGCCATCAGGAGAACCCACCATGTCAGATTTGTTCTGGGGCCAGAGCAAATGCCCCTCACTTCAGGCCCCTCAAGCATCCACTATGTACCTGGAACCCACCCTCTGGAATGTTCTCATCCCAAGATGAGGATGTTTCCCCCTCTCTGGCTGAATCCTTACTGTCCTGGAGCAAGACAGTAGGTCAGT
Organism: Ctenomys sociabilis; assembly: GCA_004027165.1. Classification (NCBI taxonomy): domain Eukaryota; kingdom Metazoa; phylum Chordata; class Mammalia; order Rodentia; family Ctenomyidae; genus Ctenomys; species Ctenomys sociabilis. The sequence continues at coordinate 6,507 of PVKA01036529.1, forward strand.
GGAGTGGTTGAAGTTTGAGAATTCTAAACTAAGAACATGGTCTTTCATGCATGCTCATGGGAAACTTCTCACTGACTCCCAGGGTCTCCCCCTGGCGGACTGATCAGCTTCATGTGCCTGCTTGGAAGAGCAGTGCCGCCTGTCATGTATTTCTTCCCCTCTGTTGGTGGTGCATGCACAGGGACACACTGACCAAGAAAAAAGATGAAAGGGACTATTTGGTAGTTGTCTGGGAAGTGGGCCAGGAGTTGGTTGCAAGTCAGTTCTGTAAGGTAAAATCTATTGTCACTTATTTCCTGCTGCTTTCTTGACCTGTGATTATTAAATATTTTGACCAGAGGCCTTAGTACAGGACAGTGGATCAGACATCACCCACTGCACTGCAGTCATCGACAGTGGTCTGGACTTCCTAGAGCCCGGTTCCACTTCCCTGTTTGCCCTTCCATTTACCCGTCAGAATTCCTCCAGGTCAACCATCAAGGTCGGAAGACCTCTGCCTGAGTTATCCCTGAGTTCCTCTGGAGGGGTCATGGGCCACATTATATGCGCAAACTTGCTAACAGGACCCCAAAAAGGTCTGTGGAAGATGGCTCCCTGTTGGGCTGAGAACGAGGCTCATCATGGGCCTGCAGTGAGAACCAAAGTCCCTAAATGTGCCAGAAAGAACTCTCTAGAGGCTGGCAGAGTGTTTGGAGCTTGCTTCCCATTCTACACTCCATGCTGGTGCCACCCCGCCCTGGTGGCCCAGAGGAACTCAACTGGTAATACCCCATCCAGTCACCCAGCAGGTGGTCCATGCCTTTACATTGGTGACCTCCGAAAGGCAGATGGGCACTCTTGTGATATCAAAGGTTAATGGAGACTTGAGCAAGAGCAAAGCTATGTCATTATCATATATTAGACTGTCATAAGCAGGGTGGGTAATTAGTTTGTCCACTTCCACACTGTCCACATGCTCAGCTTTTAAGTCTTCTGTGCCATGTATAACCTCCAACGCTGATCTGAGTTCAAAATAAAAGGAGAAAAAAATGGAGTGGGAATGCAGTAATACCACGTGGCCATGATCCTGAGAAGTAGGAGTTGGGGGAGGCATCTAAGCCATGCATGTACCACAGGACCAAGCCAAGAGTCCCATCCAGGGCCAGCCAGATAGCTTAGCAGGCTAACGCACCTGCTTAGGCAGAGCACAGGGGCTGGAGTTCGATCCCTGGCACCATGAGCTGCCCCTGGGGTGCTCTGAGATAGAGACTGAGACTGGGTATGGTGGTGCATGCCTGTAATCCTAGCCCTTAGGAGGCTGAAGACAGGAGGATCACTATGAGTCCAATCCACATAGTGAGACCCTGCACTAAATACATAAGAAAAAAGTCCCATCCAGCTGATAAATAATAGATCCACACCCCAGGCCTGTCTTTGCTAAGTGGTACTTAGCACAATGGTCTTCTGCTTGGGGAGATGAACCTGTGTGCTTCCTCAGGCACCATCTCCCAGTGTGTGGGATGCTGTCCTACGTTCAGGTCACTGATGGATGCGACCCTGACTCTCAAGAAGGGCTGCAGGAGAAGCCCCTGGAAAGCTGCTGGGAAGTCACACTGGGGATGGACTTGGGAGTTTCTGATGCGCGGCAGGCAGGGCTTGGCCAACCTGCCCTCAGGTTTCATGCTCTAAGAACTCTCTGTACGTATGTCAAGGTCAGCTCGTGATCTCTCAAAGGGATGGCAAACATTTGGAAAAGTGCTTTTGGAACCACAGGGACTCAGTGCGATGCAAGTCTAAGGCACACCTGTGCTGCAGTTTAGGCAGAAAGGCGGGAGCCAACCTAGGCAGACGCCAGCTCACCACCTACCTGCTAAGGACAGCTGCATGGGCCTTTATGTAGCTCCCTGGAATTTTGTTCTATGCTTGACAAACTGGTTGAGGTTCTGGGGCACACAGGAAATAGTCTACCACACAGGTTTTAAAAAAGATTCTGGGGCCAGGGAGATAGCTCAGCAGAATAAGCACTTGCCTGGCAAGTGCAAGGGCCTGAGTTCAATTTCTGGTTCCGCCAAAAAAAAAAAAAAAAATTCTGTTTGCAGTACTTACCTATTGACTGTTTCGAAGCAATGGGATGCAGACAGAATCCACCACTCATTGAGAATACTTCCTCCGCAAATATACCTCCCTGCATCTAGAATGCCCACATGCCATGGAAATTCTGTGATTTTTGCAGGATTCCCGCCTATGATTGGAGAAATGTCATATGGTCCAGATCTGAGACTTCCTCTTTGGCCACACTTTACTAAAAGAAAGGAGGAAAGTGTTAGTGCCCAGTCTTGAAGGAAACTGGCTTGAAGCAACCACCAGGAACCTCTGCACCACTGAGACAGCCTCAAACGCCTCGTCCCCAACAAGCCAACCAATGGCACCCCAGGGCAGGCACTTTGCTCCTGTGGTACCAGCTGCCACCATCGCCACAGCGTGGCCCTTTGGAAGGTTCTCCTGAAGCAGACCTGGGAGGAGGAGGGGAGCAGCCTCAGCCCTGGGGCCAGGGAACACCAGATCTAAGTTGTACCACAGCATCTACTGAAAAACAGGAAAGCACAGTGTGGCATTTCTGTTCTGTCTACACACCACACACCACTGGTGAGCAGAAGGGGTGGTGGGAGTGGAGGTGTTGTGTGTGGTGATGGGATTGTGTAGCGCAGGGTGTGTGGTGGAGTGCGCAATGGGGGCGTTACGTGCTGTGGGGTTGTGTGGCGGTGGTGTGTGCAGTGTATGTCTGTGTGGTGTAGGAGGGGCTGTGTGAAGCTGTGTGGTATGGGGTACGTTGCATGGGATAGGGTGCATAGTGGTGAGGTATAGGGTGTGAAGTTGTGTTGTGCTGTGATGGGCTTTTGTAGTGTAGTGTGTGTTCTGGGGTCTGGAGTATATGGTGTAACATTGTGTGGTGTGGGTTGTGTGGTGTGGGGTTGTGTGGTGATGGGCGTGTTCCTTCGAGGGTCTGAGGTACTGAATCTGAAGCTGCCTCCCCAGTAGTCGGCTTCAGTCTCTTAGTGGCCCGGGCATCAGTGCCCGATGCAGTTCTGGCTGCTCCTGCCTCTTAGGAACGGCTGTGTCGCTGGTCACCATGATGCACACTGTACGAGCCAGTCTCCATGGACAGGCCACTCGGGCCCTGTGCTTCCTGTTTGCTTATCCCCTAGAATCCCTGGACTGCCAGAGAGTGGGGCCTGATGTTCTGGGAATGACCCCAGTCAGTGCCCTTCCATGTAAATAAATCTGGGGATCCAAGTCCCGAGCGTGTTTCTGTGATTCTGCTTGCAGTTAGCGTGTGTGGTGTGAGCGCTGTGCTGTAGGCCGTGTGCTGCAGGACGCTGCGAGGGCTGGTAGTGGGAAGCTGCGTGGCATGGACGGGCTGCTGTGATGGAGTCACTTGGCAGGGCCGTGCGGCTGCGGTGGCACGGACGCGTGGTGGTGGGTGCTGTGCAGTGTGGAGACACCTGGCACAGACACCCCACGTCGTACTTCCCAGGGAGAGCTGTGCTCCGACCTCAGCGCTCGGCTGAGCCAGTGCTGGGCCTCACAAGTGTCCACTGCTTCCTCGTGGAGAGCTGAGTGCGAGGGATGGGTACCTTTGGGCTCCGTGGAGGAGAAAGGCGCCTGAGATTCACTGCATCACCTCAGAGGGCTCTGTAAGGGACGAAGTGCTAGCTGGGGTCACCGCTGCCCAGATTCCTGCTGAAAGCTTTCCTCCTGGGGCCCGTGGCACAAGCCCCAACCATGCTTCTCTCTGCCTCTTGGCCAGAGCATCTGCTTGCAGGCCGTGCCTCGCACACCACCCCTGCACATCCACGCTCACGTGGATCTCCCTCCACGTGGTGCACTCGCCAGAAGGTGCAAGAGGCAGCACCCAACCTAAGGGGGCCCAAACTAAACTGTCACCCATGGACCTGCACCAGGCCAGCTCAGGGAATACCCCTGGTCCTTCTGGTCACTCGGGCAGGAACACCCTGTCCCTCAGTTGTCCTTGTGTCTCCTCTTCCTGCTTTTGTCCACCACCTCAGTATGTGCCTGACCCAGTCTGTCCCTCTGCTCAACTGCAGGCAACCCCTGCGTCCTCACGTGCTGCTCACTGCTCTCCCTCCAGCGCTGGGGCACAGTCCCTCCTCTAAAGCAGCCTGCACCTCCCCTCAGGGTGCCCCTTCACTCTCCTAGTGAGACTTACTGGTGGCAGGCCTTTGTGGCCAGAAAAAGTTGGAAGTCCTTCCCGTGCTTTTGCAAGGGTGCGCACCATCCAGACCCTGCGGCGGCGCTGAGTCCACCCTTACGCAGCCCCTTCCGGTCCTTGCCTCCTCCGAGACAGCGGCCTCTGTGCCTCAGCCACACAGCAACCTGTCCCGAGCAGCACCTCACAGACAGGCTCAGCGTCTCCGGGGGGCTAGGACACCGCCACCAGCCTCTCATCTGCTTCTCACCGCCTGACGGCGTTTAGTCACTGCTGCTTACTGCTGTCCCCTCGCCATGCTCAGAGGGAGGGGCTGAGTGCCATTCCCTGCTGAAAACAAAGCTTTTAAAACAGCGCCATGCTGACTGAGGCAGGGCTTCCGCACCTCCTGGCGACCAACGTGCTGCCTGTGAAGGGGGACCCACACGTGCCTGGCGCCCAGGCGCGGCGCCGCGGTGGACACTGACACACACCCTTGGTCTGACTCGGCCACGTGGCTCGTGGTGGGCCTGGCGGGCCCTGCAGAACGCTCCAGAAGTTTTCACGGAGACGGGGCAAAAATAGTCCCTGTAAGCACTACACACCAGCCCTGAAGTGGCTGTGTGTGTGTGTGTGTGTGTGTGTGTGTGCGCGCGCGCGCGCGCGTGTGAGTGCGCATGCGCATGGAGAGGCTCTCTGCCTTGAAAGCCTATCAACTGCCCGGGAGTATCTACTGACATTGGCCTTTGGCTGTGGAAAGCTTTAGTACCTAACACAGCTCTCTCTCTCTCTCTCCCTCTCTCTCTCTCTCTCTCTCACGCACACACACACACACACACACACACACACTAGCACCAGATTCCTCCACAGGTGACTTTAGGCTTGGGGTGCTCCCAGGGTGGAAGTCTGGCCAGAGACTCACCTGAGAGGCCTCCTGGAGTGCAGCTTCCCGTGCTCCCATAACTTCCAGGGATGGGAGCACCTCTGGGGATCCACCTTGGGAACTAGCTCCTCTGAGGAACAGGGGGACAGTAGCAAGGGCCCCTCAGAGACCTACCTGCTGGGGAATCACGTGCCCAGCACAGTGGCAGGACCATCACCAGCAGGTGCCATGCTCCTCTCTCTTTCCGTCCTATCATTGACCCCGTGTTGGTGATGGAGAGGAGCCAACCGGGGCAGGGGACATCTGGGGCTGCCAGCTCACAGCCTGGCCTGGCTGCCAGGTCACAATAGGGCCGTGGGTGGAGCTTGCGAGGTCCTAGGAGCCTCTGGGACATGGAGGACAGCATGCGAGAGGTTAGAAGCAGGGAGGGGGCTCCATGTGCCCTGCGCTCCAACCACTGCACCATAAGGTGTCTCTAGGAGTGGCCTCAGAAACTAGGGAGGGAGCCCAGGCTTGGGGTCCAAACAGGCCAGGGGACACAGCAGCACAAAGCACGGATGCAGACTCTGCGGAGAGCATTCCTGTCACCAGCGGGACCTCAGGGCGTCCTTGAACTTGGACCCTCCACTGCTCATCTGAGAAATGAGGCTACCCTCAGTACGTGCTGCCCAAGCTCACCAGCACGAACGTCTTCCTCCACAGCCCACAGCGTCTCCGGATGAGCCCGGCGTGGGTTTCTGTGGAGGACGGCCTCTGGGGGCGGTCATTCACATCTTCTGCCTACGGTTTGTGTCCAGAGGTCCCCCCAAAGCAGTCACTGGGGTGGGCTTTTAGAGGTTGTGTTTAATTCATGATCCAATGCTGGGGTTAGGGATGCGAACACCACACCCGCCCTCGGGCAGATTGCCCAGATGCAATGTAAGAGGGGGGAGGGAGGCTTGCAGCTGCCGCAGCCGCTGCTCTGACCCTTTTGCTCTCACTGTTCTGCTATTTCTGCCACCATGAACGGCTGCCCTCTGTCCTGTGCCGCTCTGCCTTGGAGCCAGCTGACTATGGACTGAGACCTGCACAAAGCGTGAGCTAAATAAACCTTTCCTTCCTTAATTCTGTGTGTCAGGTATTCTGTCCCAGCAATGAGAGAGGAGTAACCGAGACAGCTTCCTGCACAGTCCCCTGCATGGCAGGCACCAGCCGCCTTGGAGTTTGACCCCAGGTGGCGGGCTGCCCCCTAGCCTCGGAGCTCTATCTATCTGGAGCAAGTACAGAAGCAACGGACCTAGCACGGGAGAGGCTGTCCCTGCCAGCTGGGAAGGAGGGCACTGCTGCGACCCTAGCAGGCATGCTCTGGATGTTATTCAGTCTGCAAACAGAAGTGGCTGTGGATAAAGGCAGTGAAGTATTTGTCAGGGTTAAACTGCAGCCCTCAGAGCTCCCACATCAAAGTCCTGGCTGAAGAACCAGCCTTGTTTAAAAACAGGGTTGAGCAGATTAAGCCTTAATTTTTTAAAGGATAAAAAATAGTAAAAACACATGCACACATGAGAAACAATACAGAATTTCACTAAACAAAATAATGGAAATTTGACAATGGTTGTTACACTGCATAATGTTGTCTTCAAATTAGTTGTTTAGATCACCAAATATAAGCAGGCAAAATCAATTTTAAAAAGTAATAAGAAATTAAAAAGAATAAAAAATTTTAAGTATTAACTGCTCCTTTCATTAGACCAGCAGAAATCAGCAATACAATTATCCAAGCTACGATAGTTTTCTCTCTCTCTTCTTTCCTTCCCTAATCCCGGTTGTTCCTGCCCTTTCAACAGATTCTTCCCCTCTCACAGTATCTATTGTACCTTTCAGATTTTATGTACTTTTTCAGGTTCTTATACTAAGGAAATTACAATGTTCACATAGGCAGGTGTGATTACTTTCACTTATAAATATGGTCTCTTGTTGCATCTATTTACCTATAAAAGCCTTGAGCTAATCTTCTTTATAGCTGTGTACTACTCCATTGTGTAAACATACCCATCAATTTTATCCATTTCTCAGTTGATGAACATTTGTGTTTCCAAGATTTAACTAGACAAATTGAACTGCTATAAACATGGGTGCACATCTATCATTAGGATATGATGTTTTCAGTTCTTTTGGAAAAATACCCAAGGGGAGAACAGCTGGGTTGAATGAAACCTTCAATCCTGGCTTTCCCAGGAACCTCAGCACTGATTCCATAATGGTTGTACCAGCATACCTGCCCTCCTGTCAACAGTGGAGAAGGGCTCCTTTGCCCAACACAGCCACTCCAGCACTTATTGGTGGGTGATAGCCATTTTCTCTGGGGTAAGATGGAATCTGTGTTGTTTCAGTTCGCATTTCTTGAATGACCAATGATGCTGAACATTTTTATAGCCATTTGTATTTCTTAGATTAATTCTTTAAGATGAGATCTTCTCAGTGTACAGTGGGTCCTTTCTCCAACAGGACCACCATCTTCATAGAAAAGGGACACCGGAGGTGCAGGCCCAGCCCCAGGGGTTAGAAGCTGGCAGAGCTGGGTGCAGCCTTCCCCAGCACTGCACTGTTGGGAGCGGCCTGACGCTGCTGACGCTGAGCCCCAGACCGACAGCTCCGCTGTCTGAGCCCTGCATCGCGTGGTTTGGGGCAGCAGCCCTCGGAAGCTCTGTGCGGTCACCCCACAAGGCAGAGGACCCTGGGAGGCGACAGTGGTGTGTGGCAGCTGCAGTAGAAGTGGCTCTGCGGGGCACCAGAAGCGGCGGACCACTTGGCAAGTTTGCCTGCTCGAGGTAAGCTTCTGAGTCTGACTGAAGCAGGAGACCGTGGACAGGACGGGGACTGGGACAAGGCGCGAGCTGCTGCGGCGGGCTCGGGGCAGCCACTGTCAAGCCCGCTCCTGGTACCGGGCTTCTGCTTTTCTGGTGGGCCAGCCGGGATCTGACGTCAGCAAGGAGGCAGGAGAGCCGGCAGCCGGGCCTTTCGCGCTGCTCCTCCTTCTGCTCCTGTTAAGCCCTCACGTTCACCAAGTGTCTGAGCAGCTCCGAGCACGGGTGGTAAGAGTACGGAAAGCGCCACAGGCCCACCCCAGGCAGCCGGCCTAACTGGTGGGAGTGGCCGGTGAGGGATTAACCTAGAAAATGAAGCTCAGCTTGGACTAAACAGTCCTCCTGACTCCGCAGTCCCGGAACACTTCCCACGAGGCAGCAGGATGTGGTGGTGTGGGGGCCCTGTTGCTGCGGTGACGGCAGGGAGATGCAGGTACCAACGCTTCCCACAATTCCACACATAATGGATTTCACTTCAGGGAAAATGACGATGTAACTTCTTCCGCTACTTGTTCTGAGGCTTTAAAATTTATCGCAAGTACTCTTTGACGTATCCCAAGGACAATCATAGTGAGAACTGGCTTCTCACCTCAGAGCTGTAAGCAAAGCGTTAGGGTACATCACCTGAGCCCTACTGCCCTCTGCCAGGCGGGGCCTGATGTGCAGGTGAGGGAGAAAGGCTTCGCCCAGATATTCTCCAGAAATAGCTCAGAAGGCAAAGCATCGTGTTGTCTGGGAAGCATCTGCAGCCCCTCAGGTGCATGTGCACAGGAGGGGCAACCAAGCCTCAGTGAAAGTTTGTCCTGTGGGGCTCCTGGGCCCCTGAGGCTGCAGCAGCCATCAGGTTCTTGCTCAAGCACCACAGGTGGTGGTCTTCTCACTGTCGAAGAGTGTCAGTGCTTGGACAGACAGACCGTGTGTGTGTGTGTGTGTGTGTGTGTGTGTGTGTGTGTGTGTGTGGAGAGACAGAGACAGAGTCAGTGACAGAGACACAGAGACAGAGACAGTGACAGAGAGACAGAGACAGAGAGAGAGAGACAGAGAGACAGACAGAGACTGGACAGGAAGCTCCCAGAGGAGAAGGAGGAGGAGGAGGAGGGTGGGCAGGCACGGCAGGCCCTGAACGGAGGCCTAGGCTGTGCATGGGCTCAGCCCTTCCCCGTGGGTGACTGTGGGCAGGCACTTTCCCCACTTTTCGAAGTCAGGTGCGATACAGGCGTTGACTCTGCAGTTTGCGCTCCACACTCTGCCCACTACTGCCCAGCACGTGCTGGGGCCTTGGCCACCCTGAAGCACCCCAAGGTGACAGCAGACAAAAGTGGCCTCAGGCTGCCCACCAGGAGGACAGGCTCCCTGCCAGGGCCCCAGCAGAGACAGGCATGCCCACTCCTGGGCTCCAGGGGAAGGAAGCAGGGGCTCTGCTCGGAAGACCACGTCCAGAGAGCGGGGTCCTGTGGGCTCTGTGCTCTGAGCTCGGGGCCAGTGGGGCTGGGCAGCCAGGTGAGGGGAGGCCATGGTCTGAGGGCCTGTGTCAGCCCACCCCACCCTCTGTGACCCATTTTAGGTCCTGCTGGAATCTGTGTCGATGTCAACACAAGCTGAGAGGAGGTGAGAGCAGCTGTTTGAGGCACGAGATAGATGAGGAACTGCAAAGTGCTCTCCACCAACGTCAGCAGCTCGCTGTGCTTTGCACTGGCAGCTGCGCCCCAGTTCTAGTTTAAGCCATGTCACATCATTTGTGTAATTCCACAGATGTCCCACTCCAGGTCCACTGGGGACAAGTGTGCAGGGCGAGGACCCAAGCGCTGGGTTCCTCCCCAGGGAGCTGACCGCATGCTGACAGCCAGTTGGTCTCCTGAGGTGACATCCTCAGATTGGTAAGAAGGGCACTCTGGCCTTAGGGCTTGGCTGCTCTGAGCGGGCCTTCATGGATCCCGATGAGTTTCTGAATTTATAACTTGGAGGTGGACTTCAGGAGGCTGGGACTCTGCACCTGACCAGCCCTGAGCATATACTGGCGAGGGTTTCGGGGCTGGGGCAGAATTCTACTCTAAAAGTGTGGGTGGAGGTGTTTCCGTGTAGGCCCTAAAAATGCAGAAAAGAGAGAACAAAGGACAGCAGGCTGCCCTGGCTAGGTGAGGACAGCACCTCACATTCCTAGCACCCAGGGGGACAGCAAGTGCTGTGTCATGTGGTGGCACAGAAAAGAACAAAATCTGAAGGGACCAGCTATGGGCAGCACAGGGGCCTAAACAGGGAAGGGCCAGAGCCTGGCAAGCTTGCTCAGCTCCTGTCCTCCTGCCTTTGCTGGTACCTGTTGAAGGCAGCCCCCATAGCACTGAAGATCCCAGGGAACTCGGGCCCTAAGACCCAGCCTGCCAGGACCCCGGGAAGGGCAGCAAAGGATCTGAGAGGGAACTGGAGCAGGTGCAACACAAAGGCTCAGCGTCATCCAGCACTTTCTCACAGAGGGTAGAGCTGACCCTCTGAGCCACCCCGACATTCTTGCATCCCACAGTTACCACTCAGCACCCTGAGATCGTACACTGGTGTCTAGCAACCCCTCTGCCTTTCCGATGCTCCCAGGGGTGGTTGGAGTTGAGTGCTTAGAAGCTGGGATTCTCACTATTGAAGTTTTCAGCCAAGCTTGGGAGGCAGAAGATGGAGAAGTTATTTTCCCATAGTAGCTGCAACAGGCCCAGCGTTCAGCAGACAGTGGTCTTAAGGTTTGGCCTAAACTCTCTCTGTGCTGCTAGAGAGAATCATGAGACCATTAGCATTGGGCTCCTGAGCTCCCAGATGCAGCTGTTCTCAAGCCCTTTCAGGGGTCTGCAAGCATCTGTCTCCCAAAAGGTACCCTTGTTGCTAGACACGTAGGAAACATTCTTTATTTTCTGGTAGCACCTGATGCAGCACTCGGTACTGAAAACGGTTCCAGGAAATGCAACACAAAGATAGGAATCGAGGATACACTCCTAGGCCTGGCTTGATCTGAAGGCAATCGCACTATGACCTCAACCTTGTTGCTGGGGGAGAGTGGGCTGGGGTAGCCCCTGGTGAGTGATACCAAAACAGTGACTCAAAGGATTACTGATCATTACTAACATGAGTTAAAAAAAAAAAAACTGTTCTTTTGCAATAGAATGCTCTGGTGGAAGAGGTGAGTAGTCACTGAATGCAATGGAATGTTTACAGAAGTAAAAACAAAGCAAATTAAAACCCAACAATCTCAGGACTTCAAATTTTCAACTCCAGGAAAATTATAATCCAGGAACCAGAGAAGCTTCTACAACTGGCTGTAAAATAAGCAAAACCCAGCCCAGAGTTGCTCCTGGAGGTGGCAGAATTATGGCAAGCCTTGACCTCACAGTGACCTCGTTGGGCTGCTGACTGGGAACGTTGACTCTTAAGAGCCCCACAGGGGAAGGAATCAATGCGGGCTGTGTGCATGGACCACTGTCCTGCATACCTAACACGCGTTGCTAACGTTCCCAAAGCTCCAGGCTCCTGCTTCAGCTTGGCTTGCTCTGGATTCTTCCCCTGAGCTCTTCGCTGCTACCCTTCCAAGCCCTACCCAGCGGGCCAGGTAGGGCTACTGCTCCAGAGTCGCGTCTCAGCCCAGGTCTCCATGCGGAGGAGGTGACCCAGGGCACCACCCAAAGCTCTGAGCACAGAGGGGATTTCCCCTCACCGTGTCACTCAAGGCTGACCCCAATGGGTCCATAGTCGCCCAGGCCCTTTTATAAGGGCTCAGCCGAGGCAGGCCGGAGGTCGCGTCTCCTGTGTCAGCCGGTACAAGGTATAAGAGACGCTCCTCTGCAGCCAGGGTCAGTGCCATGGCCCCGCCACACCCATACCGCTTGGGCTCACTGGAGCCCCTTAAATTTCTATTCCATGAACCACCACTTGGCCTGTATGACACTCCTGCAGCGCAGCAGGAATTAAATCACAGCATCGTAGCTTCTGCTTAAAAAAATAAAGGCACTCTGCTTCAGGTCCCCAGCCCCCTACAGCCATTCCACCTGGCCCGCCAGCCCCTCTAATGTCTGCTTCCCCCATGGCCACATGGACAGACAGGCACTAGGATTCACTGGGAGGAAAAATATGGCAATGGAGGACCAACCCCTGCACCCTTGCTAATTTAAGCCAGGGATGAGCGGTCTGCAAATGCCACGCCGGGTGGAAGGGGAGTAGTTCCACCCCCACAGTGCCCAACAGATGTATTGGATGGGAGGTGGCAGGGGCGGCCTTGAGACCCTAACGATGGTGGCCTTGTGACTGGAGGGGAGCACACACACTGGGAGCTCAGCAGCTCGGCGCCAGCGTTTGCTCTCCTTCCTTCCCCTGAGCCACCCTGGCTGCCCAGGGGTAGAGGAAACGAGCCTGCAGAGCGAGGAGCTCTCACGGGTGTCGCAGTGCATGTGATCTGCGGGCCACATGGTGAACTGGCAATGTGGCTGGTCCTGCAGGCTGAGCTCTGGGCAAAGCCCCCTCTTGCCCTGAGCCTTGGTCTCCACAGGAAACATGAGCAGTCACCTTAAGCGAGTGAGAGACCCGTTTCTCAGTATGCCTTAAGCTTCTACACAGTCCAAAGAGGACCCACCACTGTTGCATCTTTCATAGTGATAACAGGTCTAGGGAGGAGCAATTTGTCCTTTACCTTAAGAGAACATCCAGGTGATGTCCAGACATGCTGGTCCTTAAAATCGTTACCTGTGTGCTAGCACCCTGATTCTTGTAGACCTATCTCTACAGTATTCATGTTATCAGGTCGTGTAAGGATCTTACCACCTCTTGTTCTCAAAGTCTGAGGAGTGTTATGCAACACAGTGAGCTAATATGATGCTGTACGTGATGCTGTACGTCACGGACCGCAGGACAGCTAACGGCTCTGGGATGAGACAGCGGTGAGCTTCGGTGGCTCCCTGGGCAGAGTCCTGACTATCATCTTCTTCCTTGATCGTAGGCACAAATTTCCTGAGCGGTGGCTGTGCACTGTGTGCTCTACCGCAGAGTGAGGACAGCAGCTGCCCTGTGACCAAGTGGGCAGCAGGACACATCGTCGCTGTGCCCTGGGCTTCCACAGGACTCACCCCCGCGGACTGAGCTGCGCAGGATGGAGTCAGCACCTGCTGGACTTCCGCCTCCATGAGGGTGGATCAGCCTGGGCCACCTCGCTGCGGCTTCCACTCCCCGAGTGGTGTCCTTGGCTGAGTCAGTCCTGTTCCATTTCTCAAGATGATCATAGCTCCCTCCTGGGAAAAGCCTAATTTGAATGGGTGGCTGAGGCAGGTCAGAGCCTGCCTCACCCCAATTTGGGGCACCTCTGGAAGGCCAGTCCAGCCTCAGAGAACACACTTTCTCATTCTGGGTCTGCTTTCTCCCCTCCCCACATGTCCACCCCAAAAGCACCTCTGTTTTCCCTCCTGACTCCCAGGAACCCCAAGCCAGCAGCTATCTTAGCCACCCAAGAGTAGTCCCCACTCAATCACCCCTGGATATAGAGAGGGGAGATATCACTGCTTCCCCAACTACCTTGTTCTCCCATTTTTGACCTAGTAAGAAGAGGGAAGGAAATGCGTGATCTCTAAATTTCAAGTCATAATTTCCCACTTCAAGCTCCAAACTGGACCAGTGTCCACTGAGCCTCACTCTGGCCCTGTGGACAAAGACATTTGTACTGCAGGGCTGGGGGACTCCCCAGGATGCAGTTCTGTGCTGGACACTAAACCCCGCTAGAAGCAGAGGTGGTGTGGTGAGAGAGAGACTTCTAGGGCGACATAACCCTTAACACTTAGGAGGCGAATCTCTGCTCCTGGACAAGGAACCCGAGGTGATCTTCCTTTCAGCACTTTCCTACGCCTCCCTTGGGCTTCCTTGTCAGAGTCTGGGGCTCTCCACTGGGGCCCCATGTGCTGGTGCAGCCCGTTCCAGGCCTGTGTTGGATGTTCCCCTATGGGGTTGGGTATCCAGGAGAACTGAGCCCATGCCTGTCTTCCTGGGTCTGTGGCCGTCTGTGGCCGGGGGTGGAGATAACAGAGGGAAAGGAAACTTCTATACCTTGTGACTCCATTTATCAAGTGAGCATGGCAGCAAGCAGCACCTGAGACCCCAGACCCAGAGCTAGAAGGCCCTGGGGGCCGCAGACAAGGGAGTTCTTGGGGCTTCCAGACAGGATATAGGCTCTGCCTTCCTTCTGTGTCTCTTCTTGGATCCATGGAATAAACTGAGCCACAGACACAAACATGCCGGGCCTTCCCCGGGAGCCAGAGGTGAGGCCCCAGCTGAAGATGCCCACCTGGAAGAGCCTGCGGGTGCCCCAGTTAGCACACACCAGGGGCGCCCCACTGTCTCCCTGGGAAGGAGAAAAGAAGCAACAGTCTGTGTGCCGCCTGGGGGGCTTCCAGCCGGAAGACACGGATGGGGTCGGGGTCTCCCTGGGAACCCAGAGGGATGGAGCAGGTGTGAAGGGTCCCGGCAGGGCCGAGTACCTGGCAGTTGCCATTGGTGTCCAGTTCCTGCCAGGCACAAAGCATCTTCGTGGACAGCTGCTGCACTCGCGTTGAGCACGCCTTCCAGCTGAGCTGGGTCACTCTCAGCTTCTGCAGCTGCATGTTCCAGGATGTGCCTGACCAAAGGAGGAACCCAGGGAGAGAGGGCCATGGCACAGCCCCCAAGGGCTGAAAACCCAGTGGCTCACCAGCTCGCAGATGGCCTGCAAGGTCCCGCTCAGCAGCCCTGGCAGTGCCTCCTTGCTCAGTGTCTCTATGAGAGATGTCCCCTCCCTCCAGGAGCAGTCCCCAAAGCCACCGCCCAGCCGGGGCAAGGCCCTGGGAGGAGCTGCCTCCACGACACCGCCACCTGGCAGCCGGGCTTTGCCTGTGCCAAGTGGACAAGGGCCCAACCTCAGAGGCAAGGTGTCCAGGGCCTCTGCAAAGCCAACTGCAAAATCCAGGAGGAAGACAGGAATAGATGGGTCCTCTGGGGTGGAAAATAGCTCGGATGGCCCTGCACACAGGACTGCTTGGCCTTTGACCCATCACACTCCGTTCCTGCCAGCCCAGGGCCCAGTGGGGCAGGGTGGAGTCATTAGTTTCCAGTGGTCTAGAGAGCCACTGGCTGGAGTTATCTTAACAGGATCAATTGTGTGGGCAGCAGAAGGGGGATGGGCATTGTCAGACATCTCCTGAGGGGATGAACTAAACAATGTTATAGAGGAGCTGTAAAAATTATCATTGCTAGGGCTGGGGAGATAGCTAAGGGACATAAGCCCCTGCCTCACAAGGTCCTGAGTTCAAT